>JAODGA020000455.1:0-16893 GCA_027574885.2 Drusilla canaliculata | reverse complement strand
CAGACAGACAGACATACTTTCAATTTTATATATTAGAAGATTTTTGGGTGAAGAAAGTTAACTTCTTTTTCTCAAAGCAACAACTTTGGTTTATATTGACCATTTTGAAAATCGAACACTGTCATACTGTCGGAAATTTAATAAGGAATACGAATGTCATTTTGTTTCTGCTTCAGAATGTGAAAGGAAGCCACAGTTTCCTACACAACATTCGGTGCGCCGCGCGAGAACCTCCGCGCGTCCTGGTGCAGCTGCCACACCAATCGACGTTAAAAAAAAACACAAATGTAGCCCGAAAGACGCCGAATAAAGCCATGTAAAAGATTTCCTGTTCCTTTGTTTAATGTTGCCGGAAATAATTCCCAAAAAAGACCTTTTTTTTACGTTCAAAGTAGCCTACCCTCTTAAACAATTAGACGACAACGTCAGGTTTTAGACGTTGATAATCTATCTAAAGAAGAATGCGAGAATCTGTCGCGTAGTTGGTTTCTCATAGGTATCAATTACATGTTGCGACACTTCTTCGCCGAAAACCCAGATAACAAACTTAAGCAGGATGTTATTGTTTGATAATTCCACGAAAAATGCGCGCAAGCCAGCGCTGAAAAAATGCGTTATTCAAATTTCAAATTTAAGTCTTAAGGGGGCAAATTGTCACATTAACAACGTGACAATTTACCCTAACGATTATATTCTTTATTGTTACATTTTGTATATATTCAGAAGAATTATAGAAATAAAACCAGTTGTTAGTTTTCAAGCTGTGTGTCACTGATTCTTACACTCCGCGTCCGAGAACCATTATCGCGAGAAGCAGAGATCATCGTCGGAAGCAGTTCACTCACGCGATCCTGACAATAATTAAATAACAATAAAACTAGTCTTCTATTTTTACAACACGAAGAGTAGAGAGAACAGTGCGTCTTTTTAACGTTAAGACGTTCCATAACGCCGGAGCTTACATTTGGCAATTACTTTGTTCACTTTCTATAAACCAAACAGATAGATTTAAAATTTTATGTGTTAGTATCAAAAAATTAAAAATTGACACGGAGCGTGTCACGTCAGTGTTGCCTATCCACTTAGGCAACACTAAACGACAAAAAATATATACATGTTTCCTAGGGTGTCCTGATTAAGAGGCTTGCGACTATGTGCCACAAAAACTAATTATGACGTATACGAAATTTGTTCTTGTTACATCGTATTCCTTCAATTGAAATACATGTGTAGTATTCGTCAGAGAGCCGCATGCTACATGTTGCCCAAAAAGTTGCTTTAGTGGAAATCCGCCTTTAAAACCAAATTTATTTATGGTGGCTGGTGACAGTCTGTTATCGACCAGCAACACCAAGTAGGTAATTTTTGGATTAGAGGATCCATACCTAGGAAACTAATTGTGATATCTAGATGTAGTTTTGATTATATAATTTTGATAGATATCTGTTTCCGTAGAAATCAATTTTTTTGCAAATTACTTTGATAATGTCGCAGATAACATTAATTTTTGCATACTTTGCCCGCAAAAAAGTGACTAATCAACCAACGATGCAATAACGCCTACTTACCTTAACTAATGGCGGTAAACATTGATAAGACATTTTAAATTTTAAATTTTTTTCTTTCCGCGAAGCACAACAGTTACCGTCATCGTATTACAAAAATCTCTTACACTAGTTAATCTGATAATACAAGAGTGCTGATTATATATTTATTTAAGTAGTTATATCTAATATTGAAATTATCTAAATCTAAATTGATCCAAATTGAATAATGAATTAAAAAATATCTAAATTGATTGCAAACCAAACTTACAAAATGATATATTAATTAACAATAATGGTGTACTTAACATTTAATTTTAAAATATTTGAAAACGTATACACAATCAATTTCACAATCACAACGTACTACTTGTAATAATCAAAAAACTAAAATAGAGACGGCAGTGATCATAATGACAGCCAAAATTTAAAATATAGGACATACGAGTAATTGCAAACTAGTAATTAGTCGCCAATAAAACATATCTAGGTGCCTAGAGTACGAGTAGGCGCGAATAAAATTCCATCGAATTAACAGCTTGTTTGTCGACTGTGCATCGGGTCACACTTTAAGATGTAATATCGCTTTGAATAGCATATTTTTACAATAAGAGTACATACATGCAGAGATGTTTTAAAATTGGATAAGGAATTTTTAAGATAACAGAACTGTGTTTGAAGTCATCCAAATTTTATCATTGGGTATATGTATGCAGGGCACTTAAAAAATATCTCAATTTCTCAATTTGTTTTGGAGATATCGACAATTGAAATTTTTCTCACACGTACAAACTTTTAAAGTCTGTGAGAATTACAACTTTTCCAGATATCTCAAAAACCAACTTGTAACTTTGATTAAAACTTTCAGAAAATATATATTCCATATATTCAAAGTTGAAAATTTCTTTTTGGCAAATATGTAGTTCATAAACGTTGGCTGGAAATGTTTCAATATCGTTTCTGTATTTTTAATTTCCGACCCCATTCAGTATTAATTTGCAGTCGTTCGATGACGGATACATGGGATAATGAAAATATTGCGCTAATGTAAACACAAATCTTGTTGTATACTTTAGGATCGATCGGAACACGCGACAACGTAAACATTTAGTTTGATTTTGTTCACATTATCGAACAACTGCTGTATATAAAAAAGCAGCATTCCCAAATAAAATATCTACAAGCCGCCACTGCTAGGAACAATTGGGTATTTGAATTTAAAAATATTATTTATTTTTTGATGTATTTTAAATCTTTATCATAAATTATATCGATATTCAACGCAAAATATTTTTTAGTTGCTTCTTTAATGAATTAAAAACAATTAAAAATTAATGAAACTCAAGTTGTTTACGAACGCGCCACGATGACGAATTTTGAGATTTACGAAACATATTTCAATTGGAACTTATATTAGGATCACAGAAGTGACACTCTGTTTAGTTACGTGGGTAAGGAGAGTTATGATTGGAAGAGACGGTGATAAAATACTATTTTTTATCAAAACCTATGTACGACTTATGCAACCAAATCAACAGACTAAAGAAGCATTTATTCCTATTACAAAGCTTTCCACCCGGATTTTATTCTGTTTTGGTACGTTTCTGTTTTACTTTGTTTTTTAATGAAAATTTTACTAAATTATTTGTTCTTAACAAATTCAAACAAGTAATAAATGTAATAAAAAAAATCGGTTGTAACAACTAATATATTTTTCAGTCATTTTTTAAATTAAAGTAAAATATAAATATAAATCTTTAAAACATATAACACAGTCTATAAACGTAGTCTAAAGAACTAAAATAAAGATATTTTAAAGTAAAATGTATGTAGTTGAGTCGTTGAGTACTAGCTGGCGCAACATGTTTTGCTGAATAACAAAAACCGATCGTCGTGAGGTTAGGATATCGCTGTGAGTAAAATTTTGCTTGTAACGTCGGTGACAGGCATCTTTGGCTCACAAAAAACCACTCCGCTGCTTCATTTCATTTCACTCCATCTCGAAAATTCGCAGTACCGAGTTGCGAAAATGCCGGACCATCTTGGTGATGATATGCGCAAGCTGAAGGTAGATGATAGAGAACCAGAGAAGGAAATCAAATGTGAGTACATACGATCTATTCGTCAATTTGCGCCGGTGCTAATTGTATTCTGTTTTGCAGCGCTTGATGAAGGTGATATTCATCTACTAAAGACATATGTAAGTAGTCCTAAATTAATCAAAATTTTGTTGATTAAATCCAAATACATCTATACAATTGCATTTCTGTAGGGCCAAGGCCAGTACACAAAGACCACCAAAGTGGTCGAGGATGATATTCAAGTGATCATCAAACGTGTGAATGAATTAACTGGCATCAAGGAGTCTGATACTGGGCTGGCACCACCAGCATTATGGGACTTGGCAGCTGATAAGCAGACCTTGCAGAATGAGCAACCACTGCAGGTGGCAAGATGCACAAAGATCATCAATGCAGACACTGATGATCCCAAGTATATCATCAATGTGAAGCAGTTTGCCAAGTTTGTGGTTGATCTGGCTGATTCAGTTGCTCCCACAGACATTGAAGAAGGCATGAGAGTTGGGTAAATATATTTTCTACTTGTTAAGCATTCTTTGAATATGTGTGGCTGATGTTTGTAAATTGTTGTACAGGGTTGATAGGAATAAATATCAGATTCATATACCATTACCACCAAAGATTGATCCAACTGTCACAATGATGCAAGTTGAGGAGAAGCCAGATGTGACCTACAGTGATGTTGGTGGTTGTAAGGAACAAATTGAGAAGCTGAGGGAAGTTGTGGAGACACCATTGTTGCATGTAAGTAAATAGTAATAAGGGTGAAGTCATTTGCTCTTGGTTGATACGTTTTTGTTTGTTTTGGGTGTACCATACTGAGGTATTTGAGGCTTTTGTTTAAAATTGTGGACTGTAAATATTTAGTGAATCATTGTTATTTATGATTTTTGTGTGGTCTTGGGTTCATGGTTGATTTTTCATTAGGTTTCTATCTTGAAACTATTAAGTTTTAAGATTTTTTAAGTTGAGAATTTTTATATTTTGTTATGTTCATTAATATTTTGTATTTTTTCTATCTTCAGACTCCTGTTTATAAGTACACATATTGTGTTTTTGTTAGCAATTTTTCATGTTTTTATCTTCAGACTATAGTTTCAACAATTTTTCTATATTTTACTTGAAAATTGAGGCCTAAGAGTACAAATATTTTAAGAAAATTCACAGATATTAAGAATATTTGTTCTGAATTGATGAACATATCTTAATGTTCCTTGCTACAATACTAGCACATTGTCTAGAATTGTAAAAACAAAACAGTTGGGAAAGGTATAATAAAAAAACACAAAATTTTGTTTTTATTGAGGTTAAATTTAGAGCTTATTCTAGTTCAACATTTGTCCAGAATTATATCATCAAAATACATGCTTGCATACCTCGATTACCATTATTAACATTGTAGTGAATTTTTGCTTTGTCTTGTTAATTTTTTTTTATGAATTGTAAACGTTTTTTGACATTATCTTGGTACATGCATGAAATTTCATACAATTAACACTTTCATTCAATTACTACGAAGTAAAAATTTTAATATTTACGATTTTTGGTGAAAATAGGTATCATATATTTGAAACTCAATCACAGTACTTTTTTCGGGATAACATTTTTGACTATTCATGCATGATTATCAACTCTCTTGGATAATATGATGATATAATGGACAGTAATGTAATTACGTTAGCTTGTCACCTCTTTTTACCGACCTATTTGTGTGCCTACCACTACTGATTTCCACCACTTTGGCGTCGCATTCTCACGTTCGTTGCCCCGTTGCCCCCACGAACATCGCACGCACACATTCGAAGACTTACCGTATTTCCGGCGGTTTGTATCTCACCTTGTCCTCCTTTCTCTCCGCCGTCGTGTCTGCGCTGCTCGCAGCGAACTTGAAATGGTCGACCGGCCGCCCAACCTGCTGCTTTTTGACGTGAAAATCGTCTCCTTCTCTTCGTCTCTCCAACTTAGTGTGCATGAAGTCTCACCCAATCCGGAAACAGATGTTTACCAATTTGGTACCTGTATCTTGGTACCCTAAATTGGTTTTAATGATTCATTGCTTTGATATTTTTCATAAATAAAAATTAAGTTATTCCCAACTAATAGGGATTGTTCTCTTTTCGTTGATAGCCTGAGAAGTTTGTCAAGTTGGGTATCGAGCCACCAAAGGGCGTCCTACTTTTTGGGCCTCCTGGTACTGGCAAAACGCTCTGCGCGCGTGCCGTGGCCAATCGCACGGACGCCTGCTTCATTCGCGTGATCGGCTCCGAGCTGGTGCAGAAGTACGTCGGCGAGGGTGCGCGCATGGTGCGTGAGCTCTTCGAAATGGCGCGCTCGAAGAAAGCGTGCCTGATCTTCTTCGATGAGATTGATGCGATCGGCGGGGCGCGCTTCGACGACGGCGCCGGCGGCGACAACGAAGTGCAGCGCACCATGTTGGAGTTGATCAATCAGCTGGACGGCTTCGATCCGCGCGGTAACATCAAGGTCCTCATGGCTACCAACCGGCCGGATACCCTCGATCCGGCGCTGATGCGTCCTGGCCGTCTTGATCGCAAAGTCGAGTTTGGCCTACCGGATCTGGAGGGACGCTCGCACATCTTCAAGATTCACGCACGATCCATGAGCGTTGAGCGCGATATTCGCTTCGAGCTGTTGGCGCGTCTGTGCCCCAACTCCACCGGTGCCGAGATCCGCTCGGTTTGCACCGAAGCAGGAATGTTCGCCATCCGCGCTCGCAGGAAGGTCGCCACGGAAAAGGACTTCCTGGAGGCGGTCAACAAAGTCATTAAATCGTACGCCAAGTTCTCCGCTACGCCGAGATACATGACTTACAATTAAATTTATACACATTTGCTATTTCTCTAATTTCCTGCTGCACAGGTTATCATAAAATTGAATATTCACGAATCGTTTGTATGCCGAAATACTTTGTACACAGCGCATGCCAACGTTTGTGTTTTTAAGTTCTCCTTTGGATGAATGGAGGTGAACTAAAAGACTTGAGTATTTTCGATCAGTTCTTCGATTATATAAATAAAGAATACTTCTTTTTATTTCTTTTGTATCCCAACAGATTCGCATATTTCCGTTCATTTTTTTCCAAAATTTCATGCATTCAACAGCATAAATGTAATGCATGCTAACGAATTTGAGGTCAATTTTATGATACTAATGAAGATACTTGATGAAGAGAATGGTAATTTATATGACAACTAGAGTTTAAATAATAGTGAAAGCTTATTTAGAAAATTCTTCAATCTTGGAAGAACACCAATAGACAAGTAGGAACTCCGATTACTATTGAGAAAGTCAAAGCTGTTTCGGTGGGAATCTTGTTTGATTCAAATTTCTTTCATCGTAAAATCCTGAGTATATTTCAGCGGTGAAGGTCGATTCCACTGGAATTGGGTACAACAAACCCGTTCTTGCCATGCCTAAATATATGACATCCGGTGTCGGCTCAGTTATCGTATAAATTTGTCTGCGATTGGGCTTATTAATTTCCACAACGCTATCGTTGAATGTGATATGAACATTAATAGCCTGAGCAAATAATAGACTTTGCGACCAACTCACTTGAGTTCCGGAGAAGCTCATTAATGATTGATGAGACTATGGGCGAACCAGTTATCAGAAAATAGGCACATAATTCTGATCACGTGCCAAAGTTTTGTTTTCATTAGCATTTCTAATTTTGGTTTCTTTTTTTATAGCTTTGGACAGTTAGACTGAATTAAGTAATGGCTTATTCTTCAATGTATAGCTTTTGCTTAATGAGTATTAGGTTATTTTAAAGTTTAATTTGCAAGCATTATTCGCCATTTTGAAAAACGAGACCATTTTGGATCTATATAGATTTTTAGATCAATTTACAACAAAAAATGTGAAGTATTAATCTCATTTAGAAGCTTTGGTTAAGATCAGGATCTTTTAAAACACTAGGAATTCTGTTTAATGGAGGTAATAAAAACATCAAATAAAATGTAATTGCAACATTATCTATTCATACGAAAAATACATTAAGCTAAAACCCATTTGTCTTCAACCTATAATAAATACTAGACATAAATAGTCAAACAGTCTGTATAGTTCTATTCCATCACGCAAATGTTGTAAGAAGTTGCAAATTAAACGTCAGTCATTTGCCCATAAAATTGAAACTAAAATTAGAGAACGCCAGCAATTAGATTGCGGCGATGCCATGGTGGTTGAATAAATAAATAAATAATTGGTAGGTGTGTTGGCCAGGCGCTCACTGTGGTGGCGGCTTCAACATGGACCTCGCAGCGGACGCCAGCTTCCGCGAGACGACGGACGCGATGTGCGAACTGCGCTTCCACATGTACTCCTTGGTCTTCTCGTGGTTGTCAGCGCTGTCCACTCGTACCTTGGTCGCGCAAAAGACGCGTTTGATTAAGCTAGATCAATAAGTGTGAATCGTTGATACCGTATCGCGGCACTTACCTGTTTCGGTTGCAAGACCTTGATGGAGTGCAGGGTGGCGGCCCCACCATGAACAATGCGCAGGGTGAGCTTACCGAACATTTCGGCGGTAGTGGCTGTTGCACTCTTCAGTTGTCGGCGGTTACCTTTTCCAAACTGTAATAGAAAATGTATACTTTCTAATTCCGGAGGTACCCTTTTGGAATTACCTCTTTTTCAACTCGTAGTGTAAGAGGTCCCAGGAGGAAATTTGTCTTCACACTAGTGTAGTCCTTCAAAGCATTGACCACAACATCGCCATCTCGTCTCAAAGTGCTAAGACCATACAATGTGGCCCTGGCTTTCGTACTGCTCGTCGTTTGTTTGGTACTGGTAGAGCTAGTAGTAGTGTTTTTAGTTGAGTTTTTCTTATTGGGGGTCTTCACCGGCTTACGCCGATTGCTCTGTGGAGCTGCACGGACTTCTAAGGTGACGTTACGAATGGGGTGCTGGGTTTTAATATCACTGGTTTTTGAAATCAGTACGAAAGCCGGCTCCCGCGATTCCGATTCCGTTGATCGGGCTACCTCAAAATCGCCCATTTTGTTCGTCAACTGGGGACGCCTTGAACGGCTTGAATTCTTCTTCTTTTTGTTCTTCTTATTGGACTTGGTACCTTTGGTGGAGGTCTTCTTGGTGGATTTCTCAGCGGGAGATTGGAGTTTTACGCGCACGGGATCGTAGGACTTTCCAAGGATACGATTAATACGACCCAAAATATTGTCCACAAAGCGATTGTACTTTGCGGTGTAAATGGCCGGCATACGAGTTTGCGTAGAGGACGACTGCGGTTTCAGGGCACCTGTTTAAATTCAGAACATGTTGTTGTGGTGTGACCAATTCAATATTCAAGACACATAGAAAGTGCATGCAAGACGAAGAGATTGCAAGAAAGGCGTAGGCTTCTGCACTTGGCAAACATTCCGAATGGTGATTCATCCGGTGTTGATTTTAATCGTGATTTCATCGTGATCAGTTCGTTAAGCAGGTTCATAAAGCGGTTATCATTGCGTTTGGAGACATGATGCACGATCGCGAGGTGTGCGCGCACGGCGAGTTTCGTATGCTTGAAGAACGCCCGCGGCGAGAAGATGAAGAAAAAAGGCAGCTCCGTAGGAAGTGGGTCACCCAGTGACCTTGATACATGCTTTCTTTCCATCTTCCACTACCGCGACTTCACTTCACAGCGACGAGGTCATCAGCATTTTGAGTGGTGTGCGCACACAGGCACACACACGTAGATGTGAAAAGACGAAGATTCAAGAAATGGAAGAAATTTCGAAGCTACCGGAAGCAGAGTGGGAACTTGGAGCGCGGTCACGGTCACCACAGCAGGACGGAAGTCCACGACCAAAACGCCGATGCGCTGCTTTCGACGTGGAAGAGCTGATTGCGGAGCAAATGACTCGTAACGTGGCCATCTTCGAACACGACGTGGCGCGCGCGCGGGGCCATGGTGTCGTGTACGTTTTCGTAACGGTACCGATATCGGGTCAGTGGCCATTCCGGGTCAGGGTCAGAGCCTACACCTTTCTACAATTTCTTCGCCGGAGCCGGCGCGCGTATTTGGGTCTCGTGCGATAAGTGCTCCGACCGAAACCCAAAAAGTGCGATTCGAAAACGTAAACACTCGCCGGATCGGTGCCGAGCACCGGCCATGCTCCATGCGTCATGCGTCCGTAAGTTTGTCATGCTGCGAGAGAAAGAGAGTCAAGAGATGTGGTCTCATGCAAAATCCCACATCCACATCACTAAACACCCAATATCCTCACCAATCGCCACCATTCCTCCTACATCGGGTAGATTTCAAATCAACGCCGTTCAGTCACGACTACCTCAAGGTGTCCAATCCACTCCACGCGAACAATCGTTGATCGGCGCAGTATCATGCCAGCAAGCAATTAATGAAGTGTTCATTCGCAATCAACATGCTTTCGTTCGCTGGTTAATCGTGTTAATCGCCCGCCCGTTCGCCTGAGATGTTAGTAACTGATTAATACTGCCGTCATCAGTAATTAATTGATTAATTAATAGATGCATTAGCCTAGATAAATGTCACACACAAAACATGTTATGTACAACGAATGTCAATCATTGCATTCTACGCATGTTATTGAAGGAGATTCAATTTCTGAAAGGTTTGTTCAGACAGAAAAAAAAAAGAAAATCACATGTTTTTCATTTTTAAGTGTTTTATAATTTCTATTCTTTCGATTCTTTTTGTACAAATTGTGCGATGCGCATTCGCAACGCATGCGTCAATTTTGCGTACAATTTGTTACTGGTTACAGAAATTGCTATTTGTTCATTTTTGTGATCATTGTTCGAGAAAAAGAGTCTGCCACTTACTGCTGTGACATGTACCTAGTTTAATGCAACTAAGTTCGCCAAATTGAAACAAATATGAATTGTCTGTTAAATTTAAATAAATAAATAATTATTATAAATAGTAAAATAAATAATCAATTAATTATAGAAATAAATTAAGATAAATTATGTTGAGTATTGAGCGCGCGACACCAAGCAAAACAGTTGAGCGGTCAATAACAAAGATGCTTGTTTCCGGTAGTTCAGAGTTTGTTTGCAAGTGGTTGAAGCAGTTGATTAGTGTTGATATTGATTTGATTGGCTTTGCGCGTTTTGTGCAGCGGTGGGTGAAAAAGTGCGAAAGTGTGCGTTTGAAGTGTTCGGAAAGAGTCTCATTGGGCTTGCTCGTAAGACGTCGATGGGGCGCCATGTTGAGCCTTGAATGTAAAATTCACCTAAACTAGAAACGTTGGAAGCCCCTTCGCGTCCCCCTGATTGCCTAGGTTTAACTTGAGTTGTCTGAATTTAGGTTTACGTTTCGGTATCAGTTAGCATTTCTTTTTTTGGAATTACTCTGTTCATCGCGGCACTAGGTCGACGCTTATCTCACTTTCGCGCTCTGCGCGCTTTTGCGACTCTTGTGGTGTTGTTGGTGGTTATTGCGTGATTTGTTGTTGTTGTTTTTCTTGTGATGTGTTTTGCGGGATTTCGACTCACGTGATCTCTTTGCCTCGATGACGTCTTCGAGATCGGTATCGTCATCGTCGTCATCATCGTCATCGTCGTCGTCGTCGGCGGTCGTTTCGTCGTCGTCGTCATCGTCGTCGTCGTCGTCGCCGGCGAGCTCGTCGAGTTCACCCTCAACGTCGTCGTCATCGTCGTCGTCGTCATCGTCATCGTCCTCGACGGGCTCGTCATCGGCGGGCACCGGTTGCACGACGACCTGCTGCGGCACGACGTTTGACGCGGCGACAGCCGGATCGACACCGCCCTCGCCGATAGGTTCGGCGTGCTCGACGGCAATGGGATTGTCGGTCTCACCGGCGAGCTCGTCGGCGGGCTGCTCCAGATCGGCGCCGGTCTCTTGCACAGTCTCGGGCACGGCGTCGGCGGGCTGCGCCAGCCCGCTGCTGGGCGCGACATCGTCGTCGTCCTCCTCGTCGTCGTCGTCGTCATCATCTGCAACAGTAACGGTTCATTTTCAGAGCATACGCAAGCGATCGATGAAATTGCCGGGCGTTCATATTTATTCGCCTAACTGTTCAGGCTTGCCGGCGGCATTACGCGACGAAACTATCCTGAACTAGCGAGAAGCAGTTATGCGAGACATTCTCGGCTAATTGCCCCTCCCGGATATATTCGCGGTCAACACTCGTAAGGTGCCCCCCATTGATGATGGTCCCCTCCCGATATCCGCCCATTAATGGTCCCCAAAATGCACCCACTGATGATTCCCGTAAATCCCCTATAAATCCCCAATACGGAAATACTCCACTAACCTCCCAGAATATCATCGAAGAAACTTTCAAAGTAGTCCTCTTCATCGTCGTCGTCGCCGGCATCACCGGCGGCATCTGTGGCCTCGTCCTCATCATCATCCTCGTCGTCGTCATCAACACCCAAATCCAGATCGTCATCGTCATCGTCGTCGTCATCGTCCGAGGAGCTTTGTCTTCCGGTTTCTTTAAGTTTCGTCACTTCTTGCGTTTCTTTCACATCCACGGGGGCGGCTGAAACCGCCGGCGCTTCGGCATTGTGCGCCTCAGCTACCGGGGTCACATACACGCCCAGGGTTTCTTCTTGCTTCTTGCCTTCTTCGATAACCTTCTGCTCATCTTTCTGAATTGGGCCGGCATTTACGTAAATTACACTCAGGCAAACAAGTGCCGCCAATAGCAATATTCTCATTTTGACTGAATTTGAATTTGAACTATGAAAAAGAAAAACAAAGAAAAGCACATGTATTTTCTTGCTCTGACTCGTTGACTTGGATGCACAAAAGTGAGCAGCAAAAGTGAATCAGCGTGAACGGGCAATGCGTGCGGGAAAACTCACCCTAGGGGGGTTAGAGAGAAAATTCCTAGCTTTGCGCACGACTTCAGACTGGGTGACAGGGCACTTCGATTATATTCTCAGGGGAATAACTAGGCAATCTACTGCGGAGCGCACTTGACACTGATAAACAATGAAGAGCTATGACCGGTGCTGACCGCTCCGGAGCGGCATCGACTAACAGGTCGCGCTCCTCTACATACTCTTCTTATACCAGCACTGACGTCACTTCTTGGAGGAAGCGGCGGCCGCGCCGACTGAGATGCCCCCCGTTGGAGCGCGCGACAGCGACGGAGAGGCAACGATGCGCCATCGTCGACGGCTTCCTTCGTACGCGAGTCATTGTATATAATCAACCTACTAAAAAAATAACGCCAGCGTACTTCGAAAAATCAACACACAACAAATTACCAACAAATTAACAACAATACGTCGGCGGTGCCAGAGCCAGATCCGTTGGACGCATTGTCCCGCTCGCCGAGACAAATATGTACCTGTGAAATTACACATGCAAACATGTCGTCGATACGCTTGAATAACAGTAATATCAAATCGGCGTAATGCTCGCGCGTGCGCGCGCTCGCAAAAAAAATCATTTTTGGCAAAATTCGGTTGGCGGCGAGTTAACCGGTTGGCCGGTATCGAGTTCACCCGCCGGAGGAGCGACGAAAATGAAGGTCGTTTTTTAACCTCATATGCAAATCAAGCCATGGGGACGTCGGCGACGACGAATTTCCAAAAATGCTCACGCAATGGCGGCGCGCCGTGCGGTGATGCGAGCACACCTCGCGCGATTGCACAGTTAAATTTCACAGAAACGAAAATTCCACGCGGCCGACACCTCGCACGCCGCACCGTTAGCTCGGCGATTTCGTGCCGGCGTCGAAGCCGGAAATGCGGATTCGTTTGCGCGGACTTTCCATAGATCGCCGCCGCTCGCCGGCTGACGGGCAACGAATCACCGAATGCATACCCATTGCATGCGCAATGATGATGGATTGAATACAGGCAGAAAAAAAAAGAAAAAACTGGCACGCAGATGCGAATAGCGTGCTTTAGTTTGCAATCGTTGCGCACCAACAAAGGAAAACAAGAGCAATACTATGTCACCCATCATCCCAACACACACATACATACACACCACTTGATCGTGCGTTATTCGATCCACATTGTGTGCTAATGACTCCTGGTAAATAGTTTATCAGGTCAGCAGGTGAACATGTGAACCATTTTCCACCTTCAATTAGACGGCACACAATAGACGATTTCCTGATCGCAGCCTGATCTCGCGCAGATACGCTTTTGTAGACATTCAATTAGCAGTTAGTCAGTGGCTTCAACGAATCAATTGAGCTGAGGCGCGTGCTGAGACCGCAGAGCCACAGGTGAAGAAAGTTTGACGAGAGGTAACGGTAATTGCAGAAAAAATGTCCCATCGACACAGCCGACTGCCACGAAGAACGCGCACCGCGCCACGATTACAAGTTTGATTCATTGAAATTATCGCCACCGGCGTGGTCCCCAGGTGTACCCGCCATTTTGGTTTAGTTTACGCTGCGAGGGACATTGTCTTGTAGTTATGCTCGTTTAAGTGCGCAACTAGACGTGTCAATATTACGCATTTTGGTGTGTCATGCTATGCACAGTTAAGCAACAAACGTCTGTATTACATGGCAACTAATTTACGGATTATGAATTCATTTACAATGTTCTGATATATTTTGTAGACATCTCTATTTAAAATAATAATCCTAACATTGAAATATCACTTTTGGTACCATGCACTTCCTGTTAATTTGTCAAAAGGAAGTACCGCAATAATACCGTGAAAATGTCATCAAGTCTTTAGAACTAAACCCGGAAAGAACAGAGATAACTTAAATAGTACCTGACTAATACCATGAAAATGTCATATCCTTGATATTTTCTCATTCAGGGACATTGCCAAGGTACTTAGAACTTTGAAAAGATCGAAATAAATCTGAACATGTACTTCACTACAATAAGAATTGGAAGAACTTTGGTTGCCCCTATTTGGCAAGGACCTAAAATGCTACAAAGTACCTACCACATGATTAGAAAATGATTGGGTCAGACCTCAAGGTCCTAATTTGACATTGAAACGTCTTTGTTGTAACTTTTGTCGATATGCTTGTAAATAAATAAGAATTGACCTGGTGACTGCGGGAAAAGTAGAAGCCAGAGAAAAAGCAGATGAAAGTTGTAAACTTGATTGTTATGACCCACGTACATGCGCGCGCCGCAAACAAATAAGTAGTCCGACGCGTAAGTAAGTTAGCGACGTGCAATTAGTATCATCGAGTGCGAATTGGAAAAATAAAATCGAACTCAAGTGGACCCTAAAACGCAGCACACGTACACCTGCAGTCTTCCGGACGTATATGGCGACACATTGCACTTTCCAAGGCGTGCCCCGTCTCCGCCCAAGACCAATATTTTCATACCGGAGCGGGTATGAAAAGAAGTCTGACCTTTAAAGTCTGAAAGAGTTTAATTCTGTCGTACTGTTGAATAAAAATACGTTACCGAGGCGCACACGTCGACAAAATACTTTCTAACATCATCCTATTGACGCAGTGAATTAAGGTTACCACTTTTCTCATGACGAGCGTCAAATTTTCTCCGATGTAGGCGAGCCTGGGAAGAAGTCGACCTTGCCGTGTCGCAGCACATCGGCCGATGAAGATGCTGCCGCGCATCCTCCTTCTTCTCCACCGTTTCCACCGACTTCGCCCGTTTTCATCCTTCACAGCAGCCAGCGCCGGCCGCGGCTGCTGCGGCGACGCACATATATGTTTCTAGGTCACGCACGCGTCAGTGGGTCACATACTTCTTCAATTCAGTTTCTAAACTAGTTTTAATTTCATTTATGTTGAACCCGGCGGAGAGTGCGTTTTCCGGCACGGCGCGCCGCGCTGTCGTGGAAGGGCATTCTCGAATTGTGCGCAACGGCCGGCAATGCATCACAAATCCTTCTCCACCAGCTAATGGTAAATGGTAATTTCGACACACGAGATTACGCAGCTTTCTCGAAGCGCGTCTGCGTCGAATGCGCGCCTACTTTGTATGTTAAATATGCATGGAATTAAATAGCGCAGCATTAGCCACGACTCGTTTTGTTGTAATTGTTTTTGATAAAACGTTTTAATTTCGTTTCTAACTGTGTTTAGTAAACATGATGGTAGCTAGCTTTCCACGTACGACAATTTCACATTTGAAGCGTTACGAACATTCCGCCAGACCCAACAACAGCATACCAATAAACATCAGCGTTTTTACTAACAATTTTTGCTAATTTAAATGAATAGGAACTGCCATTTAATAAAATATCATCTAAGATTAAATCTAGAACGACATTATACAGTTAATTACATAAATTGTTAATCACAAATGCTTAGGATCTACTAATAACAGATTTTAACATTATGTAAATGTTTCCGTTTTTTAAATAACGCACACTAATTCCATGATGAACAACTATTCGTTTAAATAGCGTGTTTTCTATTATGTTAATATAATTTTTGATAACTAGCATTAACCTTATGTTCATCTTTTATTGAACATTAATCTTTATTTATTTGCGCTAAATTTGGTTGAGTTTGGTTAGGTTAGTTATTTTATTAATGCACATATAGACGTTTTCTAAGCTTTGTTTTCTCAGAATTCAGCTAATAAACAACTTTTGAAGCTAATTTTCCATTTTCATGTTTCTAGAAGTTCACAAAGACGCCGAGCGTTTCGGAGCAGCACCTTACGGTCTTGTTTTGTTAGCTTGATAATAATCCTTGATCAGTGACCTTGATTAGATTGAAGGTAAACTGATTGTGTATTGCGTTGATTGCTGGACTGATGGATTGAATAAAATTTTAGATGTATTAATAAAATCCGTCAATCTAGATTGAACTGCTGCCAGATTGATGCTGTAACACCATTCTTATCAATCTGGCGTCAGTCAGAGCTGAGACTCCGGCGAGGATGGATAGTTCTCCCATTTTTCAAAACGGTGAAGCAAAATTGCTAGCAATTTTAGACGTTATGTTTGCGTCTGAAACTTCTTGTTGTATCTTTGTGTGTTGGATTATGATTGGGGTAGTCAAGACCGCTGAATTTCCAAGGAATTTTGAAAAAGAAACGGTCAGCAGCATATTTTCACCGGTTCAACTTTCCCAAATTGACATAAAAAAGGAACCGTTGAAAGTATGCTGCCTAATAGAGACAGTAAGAAGTTTCAGACGCAGGCATAACGTCTAAAAATCGTAGCAATTTGGATTTACCGTTTTGAAAAATGGGAGAACCATCCAGCCTCGTCGGAGTCTCAGCTCTGACTGACGCCAGATTGATAAGAATGGTGTTACAGCATCAATCTGGCAGCAGTTCAATCTAGATTGACGGATTTTATTAATACA
>JAODGA020000354.1:0-25157 GCA_027574885.2 Drusilla canaliculata | reverse complement strand
TATCATTTCAGCCTGAAGTACTGTTGGGGTCGTTCCTAAAGGTACGTACTCCCTGTACCTCCGGTTGTAGATGCCTATTCCCGTACCTCTCGGTGTTTTCGCGGCATCAGTATACCAGACAGATGTATTCTTGTCGTCTAGATCCTTGATTGTTTGCATGCTGCTGTGGCGGTACTTCTTAGGACATATGGTATTCTTTAGTTTCTTTGGTCCTATTTTGGTGTATATAGTACATTCTGGTATCCTTGGTCTTCTATTTCAAGCAGGACTTATGATCTACTCATTGCTACCTCTGATATCCGTTCTCGTTTGAAGACTCACAATCTGAAATTCTGAAAGTACTCTTTGATATCATTCCTACTTCTTATGAAGTAGGAGTGTTTGGCTTCCTTGGTCCTATTTTGGTATACAAAGTACTCTCGGGTAAATTTGGTCTTCTATCTCATGCATTACCTATGACCAGCTCATTGGTACCCCTTATACCCGTTCTCAGATTTTCCTAGTTATAAGCCCCTCTTAGATGTATGTTATGAAAATTGCAAAGATTGCAATTTGTATCAATCTCAGATTCTGAAAGTACTCTTTGATATCATTGGTACTTCTTAGTACATGTGCTATTCTTTGGTCTCCTCCTTAGTTCCCTTGGTCCTATTTTGGTGTACATAGTACTCTCTGGTATCTTTGGTCCTCTATCTCAAGGAAGACCCAGGACCTACTCATTGGTACCCCTAATAGCTGTTCTCGGATTGAAAATGTCAAAGATTGCAATGTTTATCAATCTATGATTTTTGAGATACACTTTGATATCATTGGTACTTCTTAGTACTTGTGGTAAATTTGGTCTTTTTTCTCATACACGACCTGACCAGCTCATTGGTACCCCTGATACCCGTTCTCAAGTTTCCCATGTTTAATGCCCCGCTTGAGTGCACGTGGGCTGGTGGCGGCGGCGGCAACATCCACGGCCTGCCACTCACGCAGAAGGTCGCTGCGCGGCCGCAGGAAATGCCAAACGGTCACTCGCTCGCCGCAAACGAGTTTCGGCCACGCTTGGAGCGCGCGCTTGCGCACGCCGCTTTCGGCTACCGACTGACTGACTGACTTTATAGTACAATAACCCATTCGGCGAGCGCGCAAGAAAGTAACCAAACAACTATCACCTATCCAGCGCCAGCAGCGGCGGCCGCAATGCGCGCTTCGAATTTCGAGAGTCGCATTATTATTAAATGCCATGGCGAGTTGCGCGCTCGGTGCGCGCGACTCGCGCACACACACATACGCGAGACGACGCAACAAATTATTTATGCGCGCGTACCCATTTCGTTGATGATCCGCGCAACCAAGGTCGTGAACTTGATGATTTGTCATAAGAACATCGCAATCAGCTGATCGATCTGAATGCGACGACGCGCGTCGAGCGTTCGCGCGCGCCGCACTACGCGGCTAATTGGAGCGGGCCGGACGCGCTTGCCTTATCGCGCGCAAATGTGATAAGGTAGATAGTAAAAATCAGCGTCTGGCAAAGCGTCGTGCTTTCCATTGGGGGCGCGCTAATTGCGAGATGCGACCTGTAGTGCTCGCGTGCGGTTGACGCCCCCATATAGAGGCGGCGGCGGTGACGGCGGTGGTGGCGGCGTTAAAGTGATATCACGTTAATTGGCCGCAGCTAAGTTGGCAGCTGTGCTGTATCGCGTAAAAGTCGCGAATTTGCAATTAGTTGCCGGCGGTCGCAATTTTCCGCATTGCAACGCAATTTCATTTTTTCTCCATTCCCGTTGCGAAAAAAAAAACGTACATCCGCAGATCAGACACGTGTCGGTTTGCTGCGCTGGCTGTAAACTGCATCCGTTTGCCCAAAATTCGCCAATTGGGCTGGCGATTTACGACGGGATTTGTGCTGAACGAATTAATTCTGGTGTCACATCGGTAACCTTTCGATTCGCGCCGCGCGCGCACTGCCGCCGCCGTCTTCTCTTCGACAGCGTCAACGATCGCTGTTTATGTAATGAATTTTGCTGTGCTAGTGCAACATCGTTGATAAAATACACCACGATAAACGCGCTTTTTTTTTCGAATAAAAATGAGCGCATAATGCCAAGGCCGGGCGCGTACGTTTCGGCGATTGCAGTTTTCGGCTGCTTTTACTTGACGCCGTTCTGCAAATCGCAGAATGGCGCGCCTTTTCACCTCGCCAAGACTTACATAAAAAAACAGCAACTAATACGCAGTTGCATAGCATAGCTGGGACAAGTGACATTATAAAAGCGAAATCAAAGCCGAGCGCGTAACAAACAAGCCCGAAAAAAAGCGGTCTTAAAACCTCGTTCTACGCCTTCCGATATCTCGGACACATGCAAATCACATAATCTCGCTGTTCGCCAGCGATTGACAATTGTTCCATCGTGGTTTATTGCGGCGTGGCCGGGGTTCATTAGCGCAAACTAGAAAACTCACACGCGCGAAAACGGCCTTGGGCGGATCAATCGCATGCGTTTTGATTTGCATTTGCGATGGCTTGGAGCAACAGCTCGCCGCCGCCGGGGGATTATCTTACGCAAGCTGCGAAATTCGAGGTGCGCGTAATTGAGATCGAACCGCGCACGCGTAATAGTACCGCTCACTTGTATACACGCATAAACAAATGCTTATCGCCGTATTAAAATTGTTCGAATTAGATAATTTCTCAACGTGCACGTACAAGTGCGCGGCTGGGAATTACGAGCCGCTATCAGCGATCGTGAACAATGCGCTGAACAGCGTGATGCACTGTTTGTGATACATGTATCGAATTTGCTTACGAGATTTACTAAACATTGAAAAGGGGCGCTCGTTATCGGTGCATTGTTTAATAATGGCACACTCTGACACCGAAAGTGTCATCCGAAGCGCAAGCCGCTGGCGGGTGCGTGTACGCGCTTTTTTGTGGTTGGCGTCACACCGCTGAGCATTCCAAGGTTCGCATATCGATAATTCAAATTACGCGAAAAATGACAATGCGAGAGTTCCATTATTCGTCGGCCCCCACACGCTCGCCGCCGACTCCACCCCAGGCACCCGGCACCCAGCCGCTGGTCCCACCGCAATAGCGCACATAGTGTCGCCAAAATACGTGGGCATAAATTGTTTATGTTTACATGCGCCGCCGCGCAGCAAATCAAAGCCGTTTGAAAACATCGCGCTTCTCTATCGCGGGCGCCTATCAGACTGCATAGACCGCGCGATAGACTGTACATGGTACATGTGTACATATTGGGTAGGTCGAAATTAACACAATGCGAGCGTTTTTGCCCGTGATAACGACGAAATGCGTGCGCGCGCGCGCGTGTGTGTATGTGACACGAAGCTAATCACTCAGGTGAGCGCACTCGTAAAGCAGAATACACAAAGCGCCAATTTGGCATTGCCGCCCCCGCACGCGTCTACCCCGAGATCGATTGGGCTCGAACTACTGATACAGATGCTACAATTAGGCGCACGGTAATATCAGCGTGTACGTAGGTACGTAGGTGTAACATGTGCCAACGGATTGTTGTTCTAATCGCGGATTTCCAATGTTGGTGTGGAGTACCTGGTACGCATGTGTTGATGGTGTGCCGTGTGCTGGGTACCCGGTCGCGTGTCGCACACCTCTCGCGGTGCTGCGATTCGGTAGCCGTTCACAATCTGACAAGGTCGCTGGATTATGTATTGCGATTCCGCCCCCCAGCGCGTCCCCCTCCGTCCGCCGCGTCGTTGCCCCCCTGATCATTGTACTTCCCAGAATCCAGTGTAGATAGAGGAATTCTCTATCTCTCCACGTTGTTGTTGAGCATCGCGCACAATAACTCTAATATTTGCAACAAACATCGCGAGTACATCGTCGTTTCTTTTTATGTGTGTGTGTGTGTGTGTGTGAATGTGTGCGGTTTTGTTTATAGTTCGCAATGCTGTGTTTTCCACTTGATTGCTTGTCGTATCAAATATTTAGCTCTACGCTGCTCCGATATTTTCACGCTGTGTGTGTGTGTGTGTGTGTGCGCGCAGGTGCGCGCGACAATGCGACAATGCTCGCGGTTATTAAATAAAACAATTATTTTGATCCGCGCTCGTATTTTATGCGAATCCGAGCGCGTGCGACTGCACCGCGATAGTGATAAAAATGCGGCAACGTATATTCCGCGTTTGACGTCAAAAACCATGCGATGGCACGCGCCAGCAGTGGCGGCGGCGCGCGCGCTTCCTTTTCATTCATGCCCGGTGTCCTGTTCAAAGGGAGAATTCGTCGCCCGCCCCCCTCCTCCCGCGGGGCATGGACGTCCCGCCGGGGGACGGCCGCCCGGGTAACGCGGCCGCGTGGCACTCGGCGTGGGCGGCAGTTGATCTATGTATGTGCCATGCAAACGTTGCACTCGCCTAATGACGATCTTTGCTGCCGACAAGGCTGACATTCAACGTGCAGAATTGCATGCATGAATACACTGAACTAGGGATATTAATGACTCTTGCTCTGAACGGGAACAGTTAAGAATTGGTGCTGCAAATTGCTGTGAGGCACACACACGCGTGTATGTGCGTGCGGTGGAGGTTGTCGAGATTGATGGAAACAAACCTTCTAAAAGTTCAACGGTGACGCGGCCGTCGCGCATTGGAATGCGAACTATTTCGCCTTTTTATGCACTTTCTCTTCGTGTGCGCATTTGTTGTGCGGCGGGCGCTTCGCGTTTCTATGCACAATGCGCTCGTGCGCGAAAGGCAAACGCAAAAAGAAAAATAATCGTCGAATCGGATTTGGTCGGAGTTGGTCTTCAATGCGCTTACCTTTCGTCGTGGCGGTGGCGGCGGCGGCGGTCCGCTGAGGGTTGTGCAGCGCGAGCGCGCACTAGCGAAAACTTTTCGCAAACTTTTTCGTTCACTAAAGCGTCCCGGGGAGAGGACTGCGGGCAAGCGGCGCGCGTGATGCAATTGCGTGTCCGTGCGTCAACGCGTGATTAAAGCTTGTCGCGAGCCCTTTGCGTCTGGTTGAAAAAGAGCTCTTCGCGATGTCAACAAACGACTCGTGGTCGTGGTCGCGAGCGCCCGACTGCTGCTGCGGTGCGTGCTTTTCGACGGCGCGCGATGCTATGAGCAACGGCGACGAGCGCGGTTCCAGCGGCCTGCGAGCAGCAGGCGGACGTAATGGAATCGTGCGCGCGGCGGCGCGGCTCGCGAGAACCGTGTGCGAGGAGCGTGCGAGCGAGCGTGTGCCGTGGCGATGACGATGCGTCCGCTCCCGCGTTTGCTGCACGACTCCCGCATCCTCCACCACCGCCGCCGCCGCCTCCACGCGGCCACACGCTCGCGCCGACGCGCATGCTGAATGACCGTACACCAGGTGCATTCGCCTGCACTTGAACATTGCAATCGTGGAAGAGGGCTCGCACATTGCACACACACGCAAACACGGTGATTTCGTAAGCGAGCAGATAATCGTCGATTGCCGCCACGGCAATGGACCCCGGGAGGAGGCGGAGGCGACAACGGCGGCGGCGACCGGATAGCAGGGTGCGTGCTGCGTGCGTCTGTGTGCCGTCCGAGCGACGCCGCGCTGAACGCACGACGTCGACACCCCCGCAACGCCACGCCGCATGATCCCGCGACGCGCGCGATTATCATCATCAAATCAGCATACCTAATGCGTGTCGTCTATTTTCGTCGCAACACCCCACCGCCCCCGTCGACGCGCTGCCGCGCTGCCCCCATTCTCGTGTTTGCGCACGCAAACAAACGCGCCGAGGGTGTTAAATGCCTCGCTTAATTACATCAACTCAAACAGTTTTATTAACGACTCTATTCGCCGAGATAATATGCTGACGCACAAAGTTGCGCCAAGTTTCGCACTCGGGGCTTAGCAGTCGACGCATCGTCGCAGGGATGCGATGGTGATACGGAGAGCAGAGAGGATGAATCGAGACGCGCATACCTGTTGCATCACCTGCGGCAGGACAGTTTTTCGGGATGCAAATCTCGTTGCAGCGCTAAGCCGCTACCAATCGCTCGGGGAAAAGAAACCGAAAAAGAACTGGAACGTACCGTTAGCCTGATCGGGCTGCGGTAACCGCAAACGCGGCCGCTCGATTCGCCATTTCTTTTGGACAGCGCATACGAGATTTCGGTCCATTAATTACACACTGCACTTGAGTGTATGCTAATACACAGCGCTGGTTGCGTTCGGCAGGACATTGCTCGACCCTGGAGACTAGCAGCGAAACAAAACGAAATCACAAAAATTGATCATTGTTGAATGTCACAAGTTGGCGCGCTTGCTGGGCCGGCGCGAAGAGAAAACGTTCGCACCGCCGCGTGAACGCTGTGGCGGGCGAGAAATGAGAAACGTAAACGTCCTTGCCACTCTATTCGCCGTTACACTTTTCCATTTCGAATCCAATGCAACAAGCGGCGCGCGCGGCGCGAAGAAAGAGGCTGTTGCGGCGCGGCGCACGAAGCGCCGCACCCGTTTTTCGTAACCAACGGCCGCCTGAGATTAAATAAGCATGCCGCGCGGATAGAAATTGCGACGTGAAAAAAACCGCAAGAATCGATGAGCGATCTGAACGTTTTCGAGCGGCGTGCGAGCCGCCGCAGCGCGTTCCACTCGATTGCGCCACATCAAACTCGAGGCGGGCTGGCGAAATGATGAAAAATTGTTGATGCGGAGGCCGGTGGCGGTTTGGCGGCGACGGCGGCGGGTGACGGACGCCTTTCGACGCCGGGTGTCATTCGCCACACGTCCCACTAATGAAACGCAGCGCGAGGAATACGTAAATAAGCCCTAATCCAAGTGAAGCTGAAGTTGTCCCGTCGCGCATACCACCGCCGCCGCCGACAGCGTGTTGTTGTCGCCTAGCTGCAATCCCCGCTCCCGCTGGCCACGACGCGCTGTCCATTTCAAATAATCGCGCACGTGAATAAAAGCAAATGTAGCGCCGCAAACGTGCGTTATGCGCGCAAATATTGCGTCGCCCTGCCAGCGCGACCGAGCGGCGAGCGCAAAAGGCGTCACGCCTGAAACAATAACGTCAATCAATTACGAATCAGTGCGGCGGCGGCGACGGCGGCGGCGGTGGCGGCAGCGGCAGCGGCGCCCGAACGCGCTTTGCACTTGTTGCACGTCGGCGGCGTGACGCCGGAGCGGCACATTCGGGGGCGGCGTGTGCGTACGCGAACGCGCGCGCATCGATTTTTTTTGCGCGCACGCCGCACGCTCCGGCGAAAACACACATACACACACTCTGCCACAATGACGTCGCCTGCGTCATTGGGTGTCGGGCCATGCGAAACAGCGCTGGATTAGCGTGGCGAGGCGGAGGCGGCGACAGCGATAATGCTCACCATTTCGCGCATTACCGGCGGAACGTGGAACGCGTTCGGCCGCGGCGCACTGTCGCCCCCTTTTTTGCCGAAATCGTGCCTCGCCACCGCGTTTGATTGCACCTCATTAAGCGCGCGCGGCGTTCCGCTGCTAATGTGCGTCAATAAATGCACTTTCACTTTTGATTGTTTTGCGAGATCGACTTCCACCTTGATCCAATTATGATCGACGCAACGGCGTTGCGTGGCGCACGCGGCAGCGCGGCAGGAAGGAAGCCGGCGTCGATATTTTTTTTAGCTGCAACTAATTGAACATTGCTGAGACGCCGCCGCGCGCGGCGCGCCGTGAGAACCAAATTGTCTCCGTTGCATGACTGCGCGGCGCATGGGACGAATGCGAATTGAGTTTCTATTATGATCCACTTCGGAGAAAGTTGGTGCCCGCCGATGTGTGCGCAATTAGCGCGATCACTTGTTGCTCGTCATGCATTTCATCTGCGGCCGGCGCCGATCGGAATTGATTCGCAGGCGGCAAATCCGCTGATGACGAATGCCTCGCCAATCCAAACCCAAACCCATCGATCATTTGCAAGCGGCGGGCAACAAGCGCAACACCCGCCCTTCGTCCCGCGAGCTTTCGCCACTGCGCCACGCCAAATTGCACGAAATTGAATTGTGTCCCCGCATCCCACAGGATCGAATAGATTCGTGCGCATAATTGGTTTATGGGAAAATATTATAGAACTTAAACGAATTGCGCTAGGCGGCTGCCGAAGACGTGTGCAGACGCGACCAGCTCGAAGAATGCGATCGATTGAGGAACGCGATTATTTCGAATGCTAACGGTTTTTCCACGCGCGCGTGTCCGCGTGCGCTCTTTTTTCTTCAATTCCTCGCGTTCTCGAGCTGCATAATAATAGGAAACGTGCATATTTGTCACTTGTTGCATGCCGCCTCCGGCAACAATTCCGCATTTAATGCCTATGGCAGCCGCAAGTAACTCAAATCCAATTGTTCCGTATAATTGCGATTTATCTGTGCATTGTCAATTATTCTCGATTTGATAACACGGCCGGTTCGATTGATAAGACGAGCGATCGGCAATTGATCGCAATGTGACGTGAGAGCCATGTCGGTACACAAATAAATACGTCGCTCGTAAACGGTGAGATTTACAACATTTCATTAATTTTTTTTTTCCAGCGCAATGATGCAATACAATGCGAGGATATAAAAATGATTGTGGCCATTGTACATTGTTACACGCTCAACTTTTTAGACGATTGCAGATAGGTAACCAAATACACAATAAACGCTGTTTGTCTAGTTCCGGCTCTTATCTTGTAGGATTCTGACCGTGAGTCTGACACGGTATTCACCTCATCACAGCATATCAACCAGAGTAGAGAAGGTGTCATTCTATACTACTCTTTATATGAGAAATTTTATTGGTATCTGTAAAGAAACTTTAAACGATAAATGTTTTTAATTACAAATACTTAAATTTATAATAAGTTTTTGATTTGAGAGATTTTCGCTGATGATGTTGATTATTGATTATAAAATTCACATGCATGATAGAGAAATTCAAACTTGCGCAATTAATATTTATCTTATAAAGTTAAATCTTCTTTCTTGAGATTTTTCCCTTCAATTCCTTTGTGCACATCCCATCAAATTAATCGATTTTGTACGACGTTCCTACCTTCAGTAACTTCCGTATGACTTCCATACGCTTGTCCATTATATAGACAAGAATCTGAGCTGATGCACACTGACCGCATATATTTTTATATTTCAATGTAAATATATTCATAGCTGTAAAAATATAATAAATACATTCAGAAATGTATGTTGTTTTTCCCATCTTAGGGGTGGTTCTTGTGGAGAATACAGTAATTGATTTTATCTTGGTGATAACGATGCAAGGTTGCTAAATGGTCATAAATTAAAGAATTTCGATTAAGAAAAAATATTCTTGATATATTTGGTAATATTTTAAACAATGTAGTGTATTACTACTACAAATATATAAATGTATAACTTAAACAAATAAATAAAAAGCACATTGGGTTTATAGAATAATATCAAAAAACAAGAATATAATTAAATAAGTATTTATTCATAAGTCAATCGTCGCTTTACAAATGTCGTAAATATTTTATGCAAGAAAAACTTATAACTTGTAAATAAAACAGCTACTTCTAGAAAAATCAAGTCGAAGAAGTAAAAAAAGTAAAAAAAAGTATGCCGTGAAGTGCAAGGCGTTTGGCAGACCCAACTCCTTCGAAGCTACATACTATGCGACAACCTGAACTGATACACACGAGGCGAAATTCACGAAACATTAGCTCATTACTAGCTCATAAACTATAAACTATATTAAACTATAAATTAACATGCACTCGCCTAAACGTATCGATTTTTTGGGGCCTATAACTAAATGCTCTCATCGTACAGCGGTGTGGCGTCGCCGAGCGACATGGAGTGTGGTGAGGTGTTGGTGCGCGGCGTGCTGCGCGCCGAGCGCGGACTCTTGCCGACGTTCTTCATGCGCGTACGCTCCAGATCGTTGCGGATGATCTCGTCGAAGCGCGGCGTGCGCTGGCCCTGCGATCGGGGGGTGGCGCGACTGTCGCCGGCGCTGCCGCGCGACGCCCGCGTGTCTTTGCGCGTCGCCCACGCCTGAGCGGCCTTCTCCCAGTCGGTGGATTCGGCGTGGCTGCCGCCGCCGCCACCACCGCCGCCGCCATCACCGCCGCCGGAGTTGTAGTTGCGGCGACTGCTGTCGCTGGAATAGCTGCGCGGCGAGTCGGTGGTGTAGGAGCGATGATGCGGTTGGTCCATGTTCGACGGGCGTGAATGGGGCATGGCAAACGATGGCGTGCGATGTCCGGCTGTCGCTGAAAGAGCGCTGGGATGCAGGAATGGGCCATTCATATGCTGGCCAGGCGTCTGATTGCCGTAGCGCGGCGTTGGCTGCGCGTGTGGCGTATGATACGGTGTCATGAATGGGGTCTGCCCACTCGGCGTATACGGCGTATTCACACCCAGAGTCATACTACCGTATGCACCTGGTGTGTGCGGATAGTGCGGCGTTTGATTGGCGGTGGTCGACATCGAATGCATCATATTCTGCGTGGCATGATGCATCGCATCGTTATTCATATTGCCATAGCCGGGGGTGGCGTTCGTGCCGTACTGTTGCCGCGAAGCGTGCATTCGCGGCGTACCCGGCGTCTGACCACCGGGTATCGGATCTCTAAAGTGCTCCTTAAACCATCGGAACAAATTCGCCATACTATCGAACACCTGATTCCGAAATCGGAAGCCATCAGTGGTAACGGTAAAATACTCATGGCGCACCTTATTCCTGGGCAGATAGGACAGCATGAACTTGCCCGGATACTTCTTGCACACACTGATCACGTAGTGGATTTTGTTAGAGTTCTTCTTACGTTCTTCCTTCAGATACTCCTCGGCCTTGTCGCGCTGACCGCCTTCCGTATCACGATAGTACCGGAAGTTGAGTGCCTCACGTGCATGCATTGCCATGGGATGAATGTGTCGTGCGATGATTTCATCCAAGTCTTCGAACTCTTCGTTCCCAATCCACAGCGATGAACCCAGAGAGAACGCGTTCTTCTTGCCTTCTTCGCGCACATCAATGTGCTGGAAGATGCCGTCGCTTACCTTCCAGGTGACGGTCAAATGATCACTACCTTTGCTGGATGGTCGAATGACCACATCGCCCTGATCTGCGTCGACCATCATGTCCTCGGCTTCAATGTAGTTGATGTTGTGGAAATACGGATGAATGATGACGCGCTTCATGTAGGTGTGCTTCTGCGTGGCGTGCTTCTTCTCGTACTCGGTGCGCTGGTCGTGATCATCGCCCTCCTGATCGTAGTACGGATCCTTCGCCGGCCGCCACTCGTGCTTCTTGTCGGCCAAATCACTCGACTTGGAGGTGCAATCGGCTGAGAAGCGCTCCACATCGATCTTGATAATACGACAGTGTATCACCTGCCCGATGCTAACTCGCTCCTCCGGATTCGCCACGTGCTTATCGCTCAGATTCTTGATGTGAATGTAGCCGGACATGCCGTTGTCCAGGCGCAGTTTCACACCCGTCGCCTGCCCACAGCATGCGCCCGCGTCGAAGTGATTCCACACGTCCGACAACTCCGGGAAATCCTTTTGCAAGCAGAACGGGCACTGCCATAGGCCGGTCTCATCGTTACGCACGGGATTCGCCTGATCGAGCTGATCACCTTGTGGCTTGCGCCGCGAAATGCCCCCCACCGTGGTGGTGATCAACTTGCCGACGTAGAACGACTCCGGCGTTTCCTTCGTCAGCATATCAAACAATTCCTCGGCGTTGGCGGACGTAAACGGTGTGCGCAGGTCTTTGTAGCGATGATTCAACTCGGCGCGGATGTCGTATAACGTGATGCTCTTATTGCCGAAACCCTGACGCTCCAACTCCTCGGCGAACGCGTCCAGGTCGAGATCTTTCAAACGCTCGGGCGCCTCGAGAATCTCCTCGAGCGCACCGGCCGGATTGGCTCCCTCGTCGTCATCGTACTCCAGCGCGTCAACAGCCATCTTCCGCGCCCATTCGTAGGTCTCCGGATGAACACGCGAACCATCAAGAATCTCCACGTACGCCTCCGTACTATCACCCAAACTATTCGTGTCAATTTTCACAAAACCGGAGCAGTTTATAAACACTTTGGGACCCATATGACACGCCGTTACCAACTGAGTGCGATTCTCCAGTCTTTGATTGGTCTGCTTTAGCACGCGCAGCAACGCCTGACCCTTACGCGGGCCCAGACCACAAATGAACTGAACCAGATAGCTCTTATGCGTCTGCTGCACAGCTAAATTAATATCAACGCCCACTTCGTTGGTGCGATTCACAAATTCTAAATACAAACTCTCTAGAAGTTCCTCCTTTGCAATTTGATTCTGCAAGGGATGATAACGCAAACTGAGCAGTTCCTCATCGGAGGTGCACAACTGAGAGTACTCAATGAGTGGGTCTTGCATCTTCCGAGCGAGCGACACAGCCTGTCTGAGCAACTCTGGAAAGTCCCTAAAGTCCGTCTCACTCTTGTGCGAGTTAGCGTACACCTTCGCGAGCTCATTATCGATGATCTCCACTTTGATCGACGGAAACTGCTCGTTATCGACCAAGTCCGCAATCACTCCGCGGAGATCTTCGGCGACCATCAACGCTTCACGCGATTCGCCACCAATCACCACGACATGCGGCTTCTTCGTGAAGATAAAGTTACGCAACGCCATCAGATCCGACTCCTTCTGACGCTTCACACTCTCTTGGTAGGCGTTCTTTCGCTTCAGTAAGTGTGGCAGTCGCAGGAAGTCGGAAATATCACCATCGGGACCCGCCAGGCAAGTGAACGCAGCTTGTGTGAAGTCGGGCACGTACGCGATCGCCATCACCTTGATACCCTTCGACGTATCCCATTCGTCGTCCTCCTCCTCGGGGAAGGTTACCCTGTACGGCGCAATGCGGATCCAGTTCTGCAGTTTGCGACAGCAGGTTTTCAGCACCGCCTCCTTCGCTTCGGCGAGCAGCGTCTGTTTCAACTCATCGCGTAAATCAGGAAACACGGATCTTGTCACAGCCTTCTCAACGCACTCGTAACGCAACGCATTCCAATCCTGCACGTACTTGCTGAACTCGTCTTTGATGTAGAGACTCTTCACTTCGTCAATATAGGACGCGCTGGTGTTGCCTTCAATGTTGTTGTCGAAGGTGATCGTGAGCAGTTCATCTTCTTCAGCCATGCTTAATTTCAGGAATTGCTCATTGGTGAGATCTCGCACTGGTTTACTCTTCACGTACTTCATGCTGTAGCAGTGGTGCGACTCGTCGATGATCTTCATGCCTTTCTTGGTGGGTTTGATGGTGATTTTGGCACGTTCGTAGTAAACTTCCCGGATTGTTTTGCGCAGGAGTGGCTCGGCCGCAAGTTGCGCAGCGACCATAAACTGTGCCGCTTGCAGGACATCGGCAACGGTGGTGAAGTTGGCGCAGATGTATTCCTTGGCAAGTTCCGCCGGCTCCACGCACTCTTGCTCCACCTCGTGGCGCTGGTAGTTATCACGTAGATTCTCGGCGAAGTGCTCCGGCGTCAAACCAAACTTCTTCGCTAGACCATCAATACCGGCGCGCGAACACAGCGCATAGCTGCTGGTGCGATTCGCATATTTCAGCTTCTCAGGCTCCGGCTCGTCCTCCTCCTCTTCGGGTTCGTCCGCCACGTCCGCATCATCCGCATCGAGGCGATTCAGACGCGCCTGTCGGCGTTCGGCGCGCTTCGCCTCGCGAGCCTTCGCATTCCACGCGGCGTGCATGTCCGGCAGATCCTGATAGTAGTACAAAATGAAATGATTGTACAAATCCTGCAACTCCTGCTGCGTTTGCACGTTCTTCAGCCGCTCAATATCGGAGTCCTTCATGACGCGCACGTTCTCCGGAATTGGCGCGTCCGGATTCTTCACGAGTTGATCCAGTTGATACGAGCGCATCTTCTCGAAGAGGTTGAGTAGGTTCTGCTTGCGCGACTTCAGCTGACACCACTTCGCATCGAACTTGTAGACCTTCCACAGATCGCTGATGTTCAGCTCCGGCTGCACGTACTCTTTGCGATAGAATGCGATGAAGGGCACTTCGAGATGCTGATTGCGCATGAAGTCCAACGCTTTGCGGATCTTGAACACCGTGAGCGGACCCTTCTTCTGGCGTTCGCGCGCCTCCGCGCTCAGATCGCCGTCCTGGTTCGAGATCGTCGGCTTGCAGAACGCCTGCTTGTAGATCCACTCGGCCTCCTCCTCCAGCTCGTTGGAGTCGTCCGGCGCGGGCGTGATCGGCACCTCGCGCAGCTGCATGCGCTCCGGCATGTCGGTGTTGCGAATCTCGTTGTCCATGTCCGTGAAGAAGCCGCGCTTCAACTCGCTCGGCTCGTACACCTCGAAGATCGACTTGCGATTCGGCTTCTGATTCGCTGCCTTCTTGCGCGGCGGGCGGCGCGATTCATCGTCGTCGACGTACTCGTCATCTTCATCGTCCTCGTCTTCGTACTCATCCTGCTCGTATTTGGAGAACTCGTCGTAGTCGAAATCAACACCAAACGTTTCCTGCGCTTCTTGTAGGGCACTAAAAATAAAAACATGTATCAATTAAACATAATTAACGCTACAAAATGTTAAATAACTGGGTTTTGTTAAACTAACAAATTTCAAAAGCTTGTAACCATAAAAAAATGCATTATTCAAATATTTTTACATTATGAATACATATGATAAAAACATGCATGACAATGTTCACTATAGAAAACAATAGCTTCTAATAGTTAGTATTAGAAATAAGCTAAAAGATACAAAAAATAGACTTACGCATCAGTAAAGATTGGTTTTCGCTTCTTTTTCTTGCCTGTGATCGGCCTACCATCGTCATCAACAATAAAATCATCGGTATCCGAATCTTCATCCTCCTCCTCGCCAAAATGTTCCGGTTCTTGAGCAACAGCATGACTACGCTCAGAACGCCGTTCATCATCCTAGAGTATAAATAACATTTCAGCCAAACCAAAAAACAATGAAATTGTATTGAATTCACTTATATACCTGAGTTTCATCTTTATCCTTCACAAAGCAAGCACAACATTATAAAATATTTTAGCATTTACGTGATAAAAGTTTGAAACAAAAATTACTCACATCTTCTGAGAATATCTCCATAGCAATGGCATCCCTCTCCTGACTCTGATCACCATCTTCTTCATTATCACTCTCCTCATCTCGTATGCGGCGCAAACGTTTGAATCTCTAAAAATTACGCAAATATATGAAATATTGTGCAAGATTTTCCAAAAAAAAGGAAACTTACTCTTCTTTCAACTTTCACACCCAAGTTCTCCTCAATAAGCTCATAATCTTCATCTTCCAGTCGATCATCTGACTCTTCATCATCACTCTTTTTCCGTTTTTCTAGGCCTGAAGCATCTGAATCTGCTTCACTCTCAATCTCCCTGTCATCAATGAGATCTTTGAGTTCTTCACGTAGCCGTTCCTCGTCATCTATGGCAATACTTTGTTAGTTATATGTGAAAATTGGCCAATTTTATAAATATTACCTTCTTCCTCTTCTGAGCTGTCATCAACTGCCTTTGCCCTCTTGAGTTTCTTACGGTCTTCCACAGTCAGCTCCTCCTCATCCTAAATTACAACAAAATGTATTTATAATCACGTGAAACGTGTACATTCCGATAATTATTATGCGGTCTTAAAACGAGTGTAGTCATGCATGAGTAGGTGAAATGATACGATTGCGTCGTGTAGAAAGGTGTCGACGACGCGGTGCAAGGCTGCTGCACCTGGTGACCTACCTCACTCTCCTCGGCCTCGGTCTCGATGAAGGCGGACATCGCGCTGCGCTAGACCGTCGCCACACGCCAGGTACACAACAGCGCGTGCACCCCCGAGTGCGCAGACGGCAGCGTGTTTCCCTGGTGCGCAGCGCGCGGAATCGCACTACAACAGGCACGCGCACCACGGGCTCTTCACGGATGTGGAAACGCGCACGGCGCACACGCACCACGGGCTCGATTCCGTTGTCTCCCGCTGCAGGCTGGAGAGCGCGCGCGCGAAGCGAGGGCGATCTCTTGGCGAAACTCAACACTGGCGCACTGGCACTGGCAGGTGATTACCTTCTGCGGCCGCACGACATTTGCAGGCAAAACGGCCTTGACACCAGAGAGCAAGGCAATATAAACACAGCATTTTATGCACATATATTTTTTGGGTACATTTTTTTGAAATTTTGTTCTTACATTTTTTGTTTTGATTAGTTTTTATTAAACAACTTTATTATTATTTATTATTTCTATATTATTAACATAATTAAATATTATTTTTAATTAAAATGTACATATTATAATAAAATTGTAAAAACATCGTATAACAGAAATTAATGTACCCAAATTTTAATGTCACAGTAACATCGGTAGTTTGCTGTCAAATAGCAGTGTTACCAACAAAATTCCCCAAAATCTAAGGAACTATGATTGTTCTATTTCTATTCAAAACTCAACCAAGCCAAACATTCAATCAGTGGTCATTGATAATTTGTAAAGCATATTTAGAAGACATAATTATCAGTATCGACTTGGTGAATAAATGAGAGAAAAAAATAACAAATTTTCCCTGAATAGATCTTGGTCAGCAATATCTTGAAATGATCCAAATACTATCCAGCAGATTTTAGTTTGCGCGTCTTTAGGTGGTACATTGTACCACTAAAATTACAAGAGTATTAGTTAAAATGTTCCAGTTAACAAACTTACGAAAGATTTATCACAAAAATTATAATCAAAATCAACTGTAATTATTGCTGTTAAAATTCTCTTCAAAACAAAAACTTGTCGTAAATTAAAAAAGACATGATAGTTCTCAAGGAAGTCAACTTTAAAATTATTAGAAAAGCATGATTTTTAAACATTTATTTTTACTTGCTAAACTATATAGCTAAAACTATTACACAAGATTACATATAAATCTCGTTGTTAATGAGTATATACAATATTTATTCAAATACAAACACTCCAAAACGGACTTTCAATAAAATTTCATACATTTCACAAATTTTGCTGGCATATCCGTCGAGTTTAATCAATAAGCACAAGCTCGTTGCGTAGAAGCCTACACATGCGACGAGTTACCATAAACTTGCATAAATCCTTCCGGGTGATCATGCCCACAACTTCATTTGATTCGTTTACAATGGGCAAATGCCGTAAACCTAATGCTCGAAACAATATGAATATTTGCGGCATGGACGAATTCTGCAAAATATATGTTTGATACATGTATTAACTTAAATGTCGGCAAGGACACGTTAAAACTTAAGTTGAAAATTTGCAAAGCATATTTAGAAGACGTAATTTCCAGTTGCTGGAAAAAGAAGCCAGAATCTAGTTCACCGCAAGTTTTCACCTCTAAGTTAGTTGAATGTAAAAAATCAAAGTTTGGATGACAAAGACTGTACGAGCAAATATTAATGAGACTTAAAAATGATTTACCTTGAGCAAAGTATACTGCGATCGGTTCATAAGCGGACGCATGTCCAAGTGGTACCGTCTATCCTCTGGCATTATATGTACCATATCAAGATCAATATCCTTCACATAGTAATCGCGGAATGTGTCCATCGTGATATTGTGCAGCCATAGGTGTTCATGTTCGAAATACAGGCGATAATAAAGCAGGAAGATGATCTGCGAGCGAAGAATCAGTCCCTTGATGCGTCCCTGCCGAGTGTCGCGATCGTCGCGGTAGCTGCGAAGCACACGCGTGCCCTTCTCCTCCACCACAGGAAAGCCGTTGTGCGTCGTCTTACACAGCATGTCCCAGATGTAGCCGATGCGCTCGATACCCTTGATGCAAATTGGTGGCGTGTTCATCAGCTCGGTGGCTAGAACGCTGTGCGCCAATGGTGGTGGATCGGGCGGCAGAAACGGAGAGAACTTGAGCCGAATGTTGATGTCGTAGATGCCCTCGGAGAAGAAGTCGCCCACCCACTTGGCGCAGATGAGCGTTACGATGATCGGCAAGCTGAACGATATGTTGTCGCTGGTTTCCATCATGATGACCGTTAGGCTGATGGTCATTCGCACCACACCGCCCAACTGCGCACAACCGCCGATGAGCGCATACTTGCCGCTATCAACGTAGCCCTGCATTTCACGCGGGAGGCTTTCGCGTATGATCACCGCCAGCAGCCTGCCCCATGCAGCGCCGGTCAGCAACGATGGCACAAAAATGCCATTCGACGAGGACATGCCGAAGGTGAGGCACGAGAGACAATAGTAGGCGATCGCAAATGAGATCAGTGATAGGTATTTGTACGTGCCGGGAGGATCGTGTACCAGCGCGTTAACGGACTTTTGCGGCGTGGCCAACCACATGGTGCCAACGACGTTCGATGAGCCATTCTGTTCACCGCACAATGCGTCCAAATAGTAGTCGGTGGTGTACGGTCTGTCGTTGCACTCCTGCACGTAGAAGGTCATCACAAATGCAATAATTCCATGAAATCCCGAGACAATCAGACCCTCAAGCACCTTCTTCCATTTATCATCCAAAAATCGCCTACGGAAGAGAGACAGCCGCACGTTGAGCAGGTTCCACAAGGAACCCATCACTCCACCCAGGCAACCTATCGAGGCAAAAATGGGCACTTCCCAGATTGTATATTTAAAATTCACGGTGCCCATGTTGATCAAACTTGGATGTTCCAACTCTCCGGGCATACCCTTGAAGGCAGAGAGGAGGAAGTTCACGAAGAACTTGCTCACCACTGAGGTGAAAAAGATGCGCCAGGTGAGCGTTTGATTCCAGAAAGAGGCGCCCTCTTCTAGACTGAAAAGTACGCCACCCACAGAGGCACCAAACGCCGTCGATACGCCTGCAGCCGCTCCCGCCGAAACTAGATCGCGTTTCTCCCGATCGTCACGAAAAAATTTATACATGTCGAAGTCGGTACCCCAGAGACTGACTTGACCGGTCGCGACAAAGCTCGCCACGCAGGCACCCACGTGGATCATCGGCCCTTCCTTACCGCTGGCCACGCCGCCGATGATGGAAAATGCAAGACCCACCGCCTTCACACACAGCGTCTTGATTCGGAGAATGCGTGGCACGTATATGCCATTCAGGTAGCACTTGATATGCGGGATGCCGGAGCCGGCTGCCATCGGCTCAATGTAGGTGACAATCATGCAACCGAAGGTGAATGGCACCATGTTGAGGACCATCCACATGAGCATTACAACGTGCTGGTTCTCGTACTCGTGGTCCTTGATCACTGTGCAATCATACATTTTACTTGGTACCTTATGATAGATAACGGCTCACTTACGTGTAGTCAAAATCTTATATTTCTGGTTGATCATCTTGGCAATGAACAGATCGACGCCGGACCCAACGAGCGCGGTGAACATTCCAATCTGAAGGAATGCCATCCATTTGGCTAAGGTTTTGACCGCCAAATAGCGATAGCCGCGCACTTCCTCTTCGTCAATGCGGAACTCATTCTCGGGACTGTCATAGTCTAAGCTCTAGCAAGCAATTGATAGAAACAATATACAATGCCTCAATGATCTACCAGCAGGTGACTTACCTCAAAACCTTTGGATACTACATTCGGGGATCCCTTACCATATGAGAATAGGGTGGGGGTATGTGCAAAGCTACTGAATGACACCTGGGTGCCGGTACGGGACTGAAATGAACCAAATACAAGCATTTATTTACCTGCTCTTCCCTCCATCCACCCACTGTACTTACCAAATCATTTCTAATCGAGCTATCGTCTCGACGTCTATGCCATGACTCGCTCATTTTTCCACCAAAAGGTGTGCGCCGTGTCCAGTTGACGTGGCCGAAAAAAAAATAAACACTGACCAGTCGTCACAGTAACGTCGGAAACAAATTACGGACGCAAATCAATACACACATAAATATTTATCTCAAAAAATCTATTATGATTAAATTAGCAGCTGGTGTATGTGTGTGTGTGTGTATCGTGTCTATGTTGTTTTGTGTTGAATATGCATGTGTAAACGTGTCGTATGCATCATACAATGTTAAACTGCGTTAACAATATCATCTCAGTTACAATAATTAGGTAAAAAACATAAATTATTTTTTTTCCACACTATCTTCTGCCGCGTGCCCATCTCGCAGCGCACGTAACCAAATACTTCAACGTTACTTCTCCTGCCATCAATGCTGCAATTGAGCATTTTTGCCATATCGTAGTCTTCAACTAAAATATATACATCATATCTGTATTTACATATAAGAATGTAAAGAGAGTTAGGGAGGATTTTACTAGGCGGGGGTTTGGTGGGGAAAGTGGAGCGGGGAATGGGGTGGGTGGAGGTGCGTCGCTGTCGAATTCACTTGTTGATCGACTGCAGGGACGGCGACGATCTGCCCCTGCTCGTATGCCGCCGCCGAACGTTCTCGGTGCTGCTGCAGTACTCCGGACGGCGCGCCACCCGCGCTTCAAGTTGCTGCAAACAAGAAACAGACGCAAACCACCGATGAGTGTCTATGGTATGCACCAAGCATGATCGCAGACAGCGTGCGTCTCATCAACGCTAATGCAATGCAACAATCGTCTACAAAAGCAGCAAGGTTGAGAGAGTGTGCACGTTGAATATTGGGGGAATACTGAGGGGGCCGTGTGAGGGAAGACGAAAGAAAAACCAAACCTACCTTACGACGGTAACGTGGATGTCTCACACGTCCTGCACCTCACCTGCCCACAGTGCTCGCAAAGGAATCGTGACTGCAAACACAATGTACACCCATGCGCATGCATACAGTACCACACAATAAACAAACCAAATTTAAAAAAAAAAATAAGTCTTAGAAAAACCTCAAATATATACAAAACAGGATTCGGGAATACCATCAAAGACAAAAAATTCGACAAAAATTGATCCCTTCAGAAGTACCAAGAGATGACCCAATTTTATGAGCATACTTAGAAGATAGAGGAATGGTTTTCAGGGAAGAGGTAAAGAAACAAAGCCCAATGCCTTAGATACGACATTACAACCATAGACACGCTGTGTGCGCGGAGGATGTACTTACGCAGATCTTGCGCATGAGATCCCCGATGAGGTTGAGCGCCAGAACGCGTGACGACGGCGACAGCGGCGTGTCCAGCAGATTGATGCGCGACGCCGAGTCTCCTGCAAATGTGGGGCAAAAAGAGGCATCGTGTTAGCAGCGCACCTTTGACCATGAATAGCAAGACCCAAATATAACACAATCACAAAACAGTTAGCCGAGTAACAAGAACAACAAAAAAACATGGGTAAGAGAAATCAAATGCGCCACGTACTTCGTGTATCGTTTCGTTTATTTTTTGTACAACATAGCGCCTCTCCCCAAACGCAGCAGGTGCACACACACACAGGAGTCACCCCTGGGAGGGCGCCGCCTCGGTATTTACAAAAAGAAAATTTCAACTTTGCAACATGTTTTATTGTGTTATAGTCAAGTCTTGTTAGGATTCTCAGTTGTATACGGACAGGTTGACTTGGCGTATACAATCCACACCCGAACCTAAGGCACGTCTCTCTACTGACTGATCACAGTTAAAGTATTAGTACTTAAAAATTAATCACTATCATATAATAATACGCATCGTTCGGAATTAAAGCTCGTCGAATTGTGGTTTTTGTTTTTTGGAGTGGGCCGGCATTTTGCTTGAGCTTGAAGGCGCGCGCGTTCACGGACTGACAATCGCGGGAGGTTTCGCGCATGTGAGGAAGTTTAAGAATGCATTTCTGAGCTTACGTTTCGCCGGCGTCGTCTGCGTCTCGCACTCGACCTTCAGCCGGTTGGAGTCGATGGGGAGCGCGTGCGGCGGCGGCGGCAGCGGCGACGCGGGCCCATTGCCGTTGGTGAGCAGGGGCGGTGCGGGTGGCGCGTGGCCGTTCATAATGCGCTCATTGTCGGGCGCACGCTCCTTCACCTGCAGCTCCTGCTTGAGATCTGCGAACGCAAACACAGCACGTGAAAGCAAAACAAACACCTGCCGACCACCCGGTGATCCGCCTACCTCTTGTCTCGTCCACCAATCGCTGCAGCTTCTCCTTGAGCGTTTCCTTCTCGTCAATCTCCGATTCGAGAATGGCGTTGCGCTCGATGGCGATGTTCAGCGACGCCTCGTACGCCGCCACCGTCTCGGTGCGCATCCGCTCGGCGCGCTCCAGGTCGTCGTTCTTCTGCTCCAGCACGCGAATCGTCTGCAGCAGCTGCACCTTCTCCTCTTTGAGTACCTCCACTTCGTGTTGCAATACATCGTTTTCGTGTACTACGTCTTCGAATTTTGCCTATAATAAACGAAAAATTGATATAACTCTTCAACGAAGATATTTGTATGCACTGACAATGTTTAAACGATTTGGTTGCATTAAGTTGTAACAATTTGCATGCATTATCTATTTGGTATGTTTAATAAAGCAAATCATGCATTCTATTTGAACTGAATAGAAATTGAGTAAGCATTAACATCTTATCACATAGACAAATAATGATAATAGAAACATTTTCAATAGTTCTTTGAAGAAATAACTTAGTTGAACAATCTTTGCATTGTTTTGAACTGATTCTTAGAAATTCCAAAAATAGCTATTGTAGCAAAAGTAACTTTTGTTGCTATGCCTTATTACCTTAAGAGATTCGTTCTCTTTCTGTTCACGAATTTGTTTGAAGCGTAACTCTTTAATTGTCTTCTCATTCTGTTCAATTGTGACCTCGTATTCTTTCTCCAATTGCTCCGAATTGGATGTGTAGTCCTCAAACTCCACCTGCAGCGCGTCTTTACTATGGTAACGAAAGAAGCATGTTACAAGGATTAAAAAAAAACACACAATAAATGCAGTCATACTCAATAATTAAACGTCGCACGTAATCCCTCAAATATTCGATCTCCTCGTCCTTCGTGCCGAACTGCGGATCGCCGGAGTGCGTCTCCATCATGAGCAGGCGTGCGGGCAACGCCGACAGCGATCCAAACTACACACAGGTCACTCGGTTTCGTGGGTCGTTGAGAGGGGGGAGGGGGGCGGCTGACAACCACCTGGAATAAACCGTCAAGCGGATGGCGTCAGACAGACGGGCAAGAATGTGGATAAAATACACACGCGCGAACGAAAAGCGCTCGCTCTGATTGCAAAATTGCCGCACGCTGGTGTCTGCCAGCGCAAAAACGACCGCCTGCTGCACGGCGGCAAGTGGAATATACGCGGCGTGAATATAGGGGGCACAAATCGCTTGTTTACCGCGCCTGCTGCTAGGAGACGACAGCGCGCCGTGTGCAGCAGCAGCAGCGGCGGCGGTGGCCGGTGGCAGCAGCACGCAGGTTTCTAGGTCGCCACTGAGAGGAGGCGGAGAGAAACACACATACGCGCACACACACACACACGCTACGCGCGCCTACCAGCAAACATGAAAATAAACAATCTTCCCGCAGCTATCGATTGTTTGCAGCGGCTGACATCGGCCAGTGTGTGTCGCAGCGCGTCATGGACATGAAAATGCGTGACTCACGAGCGCTGCTGCACACTGCCTGCACTCGCAAAACGTTCCGCTCTCACCTGCGGAATCATATGATCCGATCCGCAACACACACACACACATGCCAGCGCACGCGAATTTCTGCACTTACCAGATGATTGCCAAATGATGCACAATCGCGCTCGTTTTCGTGCGTGTTTCCTGCGCGTTCACACTGCCTTGCAACACGACAGCCAGCGATCGTCCGCTGGCTCAAAACATCGATTTGTATCGGACTCAGCGAACAGTTAGTTGTCGATGAGGCGCAGCAACAACGCAGATCGCAGCAGTCCGTGCGGGCGAGCGCATACTTGGTTTTGACATTCCTCCTGCTGCGACAGCCAGCCAGGCAGCAGTTTGTTGTGCGTGTTTTTTCGACGACTTCCGAACTATACCGACCTTCCGCAAGCACAATTTCACGCAGTCGTCCCACCACGTGTGGTCCAATTTGGTAAAAATGCAGCGCCTAATGACGCGCTAATTGCTCTCGACGCCGTCGTCGGGTAGGCGGACGCGCGGCGGTGCGTGCTTCGTTGCCAACAAACTAACTGGAATTTAGTCGCAGTCCGGGCCGGAAGACTGACTGAGGGCCTGCCATACTCGGCACAACCAAGATCAGCTGCGCCAGGTCGACGCCCACCAACTCGGCACTGAACAATTTTGGCAACGTCGCAACTCGGCAATATAAACACCAGACACCAGATAATACATACTCAACACCGTAAAATTAACATAAATTGTTCGTTTATGTCAAATAATACCGAAACGTAAATGTGAAATATGAAATCTCATATCAAATGAGAAAATAATTGTTCTATTTCAATGAATTCATCAACTCTAATGTATAGTTGATGTCCCAATAGCTTATAGTTTATGTCTGTTATACCCAATTAGTTTGTGTATTCTGCACTTGTACCAAAAATTTTGTTGAGACAGTAATCGAAGATGTCAAAGCAAGCAACTTAAATAAATTTAAGTACCAACCATTTCTTTGCCCAACTAGTAACTAGCTACTTGATTTATATTACACTTAATTCTTATCCTACACAATTATTTAAATAATTATTTTGGAATCATATCTATCGTGTAAAAAAAGTTCAATTCTGTAAAACTTGTTATCAGATCATACCTAATACCATTTTATTCCTGTCTCAGCTTGAATGATATAAAAACAAATTTCTAATAACCCCTAATTGTTTTTAAACATACGCTATTGTATAATTTGATATAAAAATTTGTTTACTAAACGCAGAGTTCGTCAACATCGAAAAGAACAAGCGACAACCGACTTCGAAACACTTGATATGTAATACGTGTGTTAAACGTTCAATCTGGCGTCAGTTCAATCTCTGACCTTGATTAGATTGACGGGAAACTGATCGTGTATTGCGCTGATTGCTGGACTGATGGATTTTTAAATATTTTAATAAAATCCGTCAATCTTTATTAAACTGATGTAAGATTGATGGTGTAACAAGCGGCGTCTCTTTCTTAATCAGAAAGTGATTACCAAATAATTATAATGTTAATAGTTTAGCCGAAAATCGCAATTTTCCAAGTCGTGCTTTTGACATATTTTTAACTTTGATCAACTTTGGATGACTCCTGCGGGTAAACTAGGAGACCTAGAAAACTGTGTTAGATGTCTTCTTCAATCA
>JAODGA020000234.1:0-12361 GCA_027574885.2 Drusilla canaliculata | reverse complement strand
TAATAAAAACAATTTCAATCGTGTGTCGCATATTTATTTGGCAATGTTGCATCATGCTTCAATTATTGCAATTTTGAGTATATTCAAATTTAGAACAAACAATAAAACATTTATTTTTTGAAAACTTAGGCAAAAGGTAAAATTAACAACCACGTGACAAAACGCAGAAAAATTAGAGTGGGGGGGTAATATTAACTTATAGAAAATGTATTGGTGGAAGAACTAAAGCTAGAACTACTGTTGTGATTACTACTATATCTTACTACTTTTAAATTAAGATAGACTGTCATATGGTGTTATTGGTTAAGTTTTGATTATTTTAGGATAGATTATGGATTAGATTAAAGTTGAAGAAGGTTAGTGTACAATTAAGTTAAAATATAATCAGGTTAAGTTAAGTTGTTAATGTTAGATTAAGGTAGGTTTAGGTTAGGTTCACGTTAGGTTAAGTTAGATTAAGGTTAAGTTAGTTAAGTTAAAGTTATGTTAAACTAAGGTTATTTTAAGTTATGCTAAGATTAGGTTAGGTTAGGTTATGTTAAAGTTAGATTAGATTAGATTAGAATAAAGTAAGATAAATTATGCCAAATTAGGTTGAACCAGGTTAGAATAAACAGTTTTAAATTAAAGTTAAATTACTTTAGATTAAAGCTACTTTATACTTTGCAAAATAAAATCAAGTGAAGTTGAATAGCATTAGATTGGCATGACTTACTTATAAATAGACAGATTTTAGTTATGTTTATCAGATAAGCTAATAAACTGAATTCCAGTTAAAATATGCATATCTAATTGCAAATTGAAATAACCAAACCTTAATTTAAAACTGAACAAAATGAAAAAGGAAATTATCATTAATTGGTTGGATTGCAATTATCCAATGACGTTTAGTCATCAAATGTCCCCACCATAAACTGCCGCATATTTCAATTATCCCAATTTCGGCCACAATCAACAACACGCACGAAAATTCCCCATGATTGTCGGTGATATTACCAACAATCACAATCACAACACACACATCATCCATTACAGATTAGATGGGTGGCTTTTATTAAATACCGGAACGTCAATAATTCACGTTTTACAACCGCGAGAGACGCGTTAATTGTTTATTAAAACGCGCTGTTTTGTGGCACATAAATAACCACCGCTTGTCGCGCGCATTGTTGGCGGTTGCTATGCAGATATTACCGCAGCGCAGCGTTGGTGCTGTTTCCGCCGTTTAAATGAACAGCAACAATGCACAAACGCGTCGAAATTAAAAGAAAGAAAGCTCGCTTTACCGTTGACCGTTCAACGTTCATTTCGCGCCTTGTTAGCGCGATTTACCTTCGTTTTAGACCAGCACATTCTAACACACACAATTACAAACAAATACACACAACACTCAGCAACTCATACAAACATAGCTTACAAACTGTATGTCCTAAAGTGGAGCGTGGAAAACTTATATAAAAAACGTTTTCGACTTGCGCGCTTTGCGTTTTTTTTTTCACGGAGGCGGTGTCTGGAGGGGCGGCGAGGAAAGTGGAATGCGAAAGGTTGGCCTGAATAATTACGGCCGCAATGCAGGTTTTCCTTTAAATACCTACTGGCCAGCCGGAAAAGGGATAAGGCCGAAGGTGCAAAAAACACAGCGCGGAAGCAGAAGCTATATGCGGACTTTACTTTTCAAAACGTTTTTACGGCGTTGGCGCTAGCGATGGCGGTAGCGGCGGTGGAAATGGTGAGGTGGTGTCTGGCGCTCCCGGTCCGAGAGACGTAAAAAGTTAGGGCGGAAATTAAGTTTCTTCACTCACCTGAAACAAGAGGAAAAACAAATTAGATTTATTTTTGCATTAGGTGTTTTGCGTTCGCGCGACCGGCGGCGGCGGCGGCGCGCAAACGAGCAAAACAAACGGTGGCAAAAATTGCGCGCACCAACTTCCGGACTGAATGCGTTCATTACATATTCAGAAGATATTATATATTAAGATGTAGGTTCATAACTAGTTAAACTTTGTTAAGATATATTAGGTTTCTTCAAGTTTTTTTTGAAGTTCCTTTTTCTGCATTTTCTTGAATTAGGTTAGGCTAAACATAAATTGTCTACAAACCAATTTTAAAGATTTTAGCCTTAAGTCAAATATTAGGGTTAGCTTAAGGTTAGTTTAGGTTAAGGCTGTTTAAGTTAAGTAAGTTTGGGTTTAATTGATTAGTAGTTAAGAAACTGAATCTATCGTAAAATAAAGTCTATGAATTGATTGTGTAAAATGGGCTGGGTTACGTTAGGTTAAGATAAGTGAAGTTAGATAAAACTATGTAGGTTATATTAGCTAAGAATATGTTAGGTTACATTATATTGCGTTAGATTAACAATTTTATAATTTTTAATTCAAGTTAAGTCGCATCAGTATAGGTTACGTCAATGTAACTAAAGTAAATTGGGGTATTATTGAAAACTATTTTAAAAATGTATAGATTTTGAAAAATATTAAGGCGTTTATCTACTTAACTTTAATTAAGCTTAAGATTAATTAAACTATACTTATGTTAAGATTGCTTTTGGTTGGGTATATCAACAATAAGAATAAATATGTCCCAAAAAAATAATTTTGATACAGATTAAACTTGTACATTCCTCTATTAAGTTAAGTTAGAATTAAACCATATTAGTATTCGGTTACATTTACCTTGATTGGCTTAGATTGAACAAATAATTCAGATTTTAGGTAAACCTTTGTGAGTGTATACTATTGTATTATGGTACTTTGGGTTAAGGAGAGCTAAGTAAAGTTAATTGCAATTATTGTACTCCAGAATTGAATAAATTTTGTGAGGTTGAGTTGGTATAAGTTGACATAGGTTAAAATACGGGTAATGTTTAAGTTAATTCTAGTTAAGTTAAGTTTATTAGCTTTGGTTGAATTAGGATAAATTCAAGTAAGGTTATAAAAAACTGTCTCTGAATTGATAAAGTATGATTAGCTAGAGTATGACTAAGTTAAATTAGGTAAAGATAAGTGAGATTAAATAAGATTAGGTTAAGTCAGATAATAAGCAAACTATAATAGATTAGGTTAAGTTAGGTGAGGTCTGGTTAGGTTAAGATACGTTAAATCAGGTTAGATCAGGTTAATTTAAATTAGGTTAAGTTCGGTTAGATTAAGTTAGTTTAGGCCACATTAGATTAGATATGGTTAAGATGCGTTGGATTAGGTTAAGTCCGATTAGGTCAGGCTAAATTGGGTTAAATGAGATTAGGTAAAATCAAGTTAAATCAAGGTTAACTTAAGTCAGTTAACGTATGGCTAAATTTGGTTAGATACAAAAAAATTAGTTTCCTTTATGTTAGCTTAGGGTATATCTATTGAGATTATCCAAGTTTGCTCTTAACTTAAACATTACTGAAGTGTACAAACTAAAGAAAAGATTAATCCAAACAGAAAGTAACATAGATTAGAACTATTCTAATCACGATGTTCAGCTTATAATTAAATTAACCGATAAACGAACTTAAGTAAGATTCCCCTCAAACAAAGTACAACAAATTTCGCACAAATCTAATTTACTTTGCACAAAACATCAACGAAAGCCTACTCAAAACACGGCCAAAATTAATAGCATATTAAAACATATGCAAAAGCAATTACGATTTAATTAAATTCCCATCTCGGCGGTCCTGTCGTCGTCATAATTATTTCTATTAATTGACAGCTAAATGACAAGGGTATCCCGCAACTTTCTATTACCCTGTTTTCCGACCACCGCTTTCCTATACAGTCAGCCAGCCCTTCTCCAACCCGTCCCCAACAGATGCCACCGCTGTTTTAAGCCGCGTTTCCGGTTAAAATTCACTTTTCCGCCAAACTTGACTAACTTCACCCCCCACCAACACTTCGCAACCACCCACACTCGAACAAAATGACTAACTACCGTTCGGCGTTGTGTGCCGCTGATTGAGTCATCAAATAAGTCATTCCCCCCTCCTCCTACTCCTCCTTCTCCTAACTCGCAATTCCTCTGAGTCAAACTTAAATATAATTAGTCAATTTCGGCGTTGGAAGGCTGTACTCCTTCTTCTAGACGGACTAATAGGCTTTTCCAAAATTGGGGGAGGCCTCCAAACTTTCCGATCCATTTTTTCCATAATAAATTACGTCCGTGCGACAGTGAGTCATGCGCAATTTGTCTGCTCGGAATACGGGGTAAATGTCATGTCAAGCCTGCGGGAATGCAACCGCGCCTCGCCTGCATGAATAAATACATTTTTAACGGCCTTGTGCGCGAGAAGATATTGATGGCTGCACTGAACTCTCAGCAGGTAAAGTTCAATCATCTATTCCCATCTCTCTTCCACTTATGCAGCCCCGCATCGTTTCATTTCTCTGCCACTTCCGCGGGGCATAAATAGTAGGCGAACTTTTGATTCGCGCTGTGCGCAAACGTCATCTTCGATATGCGTCATATTTCATAATGATCGACTGGCAGGAATCGACCATTCCAGAAGTGAAAAGTTTTGCAGAGTCGTTTACTGCACAATGTTTGCCTGTTTTTTTTCTATGCGCATAGTTATCTCTACAGCGGTGATGTTCATGGTCTACTCGTCTCTTCGTCTGTCACTTCAATTGTAAGGGCAAGTAGAAGCAGTCAGCACGGTTGCATTACTTGCCATCTTTGTTCGCTTCGTGTATTTCAGGTGTTCTACAAGTGCAAAGTTGGAAAACTTTCGAATGGAAATCAACTTTCGTGATTTTGCACACGTGGTAATATATGTCTGGAAATAAGAATAGTATATATGAGGATGTCATAAATTTGAGAAAATATGAATTCTGACATTGCGTAAAGATATTTTGAATTTATATGGGAAGAAGAAAGTTGGTTAAGTGGTGTTTTTATGTCTTTGACAGTTTTGTAGTGGTTTGGATTTTATGTTGTATATATCTTCTTTTTCTTATCCTTCTTCTTCTTCTTCTTCTTTTTGTGAGTCTTCTTCTTGTTCTTATGACTCTTATTTTTAAGTTATAAACTTTATAATTTTTTTAAATCTAAAGTTACTGAATCATTTACGTAACTAGCTTGTTAAATTAGCTTTATTAAAATACGACCTTCTTACAACCATATACAAACATGCATTTTCATTATATACTTTTCACCATAATAAAAAAACAGCTGATTAAGTTTCGTATAAATTACACGCCTTACACGAAGAAAACAATTGATATCATATGGCAACAAGTGGTGATATGATCTCATAGCGTAATTGTTGAACGATATAGTCAGGTTGTCGCGTATTTCCGCATGGAAAAACAAACAAAACGATTGTCTTGCTTAGGTACAACTATTCTTGGTTACCTTTAGGAAATTCAGGTAGAGTTTTTATAGTAACCTTCATGAAAATACCAACAAATAAAATAAAATAAAACAACAAAAAAGGAGCGTGTTCTCCGCCATAAGTGATACAATTTTGATTAGGTTTGCCTAAATAAACAAAGAAACAACGCAAACAGGTCGACGAAATGTATCCGTCTGTTTCAGCGCAAATAAAATTCATTGTCCGTACCCACGAAACTGGCGTTACAATCGCGGCAGTTTTCCGTGTTGTGTGCAAGTTGTGCAGTTGGCCTGCAAATTGTTGGCGGCGGCGGCGAGCATAAGTTAATGCTGGGCGTAAGAGAAGTGTCGTGAGTAAAACAAAGGGCAATTGTATTTTGCATAAAGTAGCTGGCTCGTCTGAAAAACTCTGCAAAGTGTGCAACGCAACTGGGTACACCTTAACTGAGGGTGGATAACTTGAAAGTCAATTTTCTCAACATTGCAGGGAAAGGTTATATTTTCGTGGGCAGGTAGAACTGAATATAGAAAGAGGAAAGAGTAAGGTTGGGCAGTAAAAGGTAAAAGTCTGGCTAGCAAAATTAATTTGCCAAGACTCAGAAATAGAGGGTGGAGGAAGGAAAAAATCGACAAACTTTTCTCATTTTGATTTTTCACTTTTAGTTGAATATTTCATGCTTCTTGTGTTTTATTGTGATTTATTTTTGATTTAACTATTATTTACAAAACTCGTTTTTCATATTTTAATCTTTTTATTTAACTGGGATTGAAATCATAATTGTAGGATGACAAAAATTCCCATTATAATAATTAGAAATAAAAGAGTTGATTGAGAGTTGTTAGCGTTAATTAAAACGCACCTCAACACACGCTTCTACTCGTCCATATCATATCATCAATACCATATCGCAACAAGTGGTGATATGAACTCATATCGTAACTGTTGAATGTCAGTTATAATTTTAGATAAAAAAAACCTAACCTAACTAAATAAAATGTAGTTTTATTATAACAATAATAAAAAATAGCAAATAGAGCGTTGTGAGCACTAATTGGAACGCACCTCAATGCACGCATGTGCTTACACGAATAAAGCAATCAATATAAAATCACAACAAGTAGTAATATAAACTTATATTGCAACTATTAAATGTTATAGTTTTTGTTTTGTATTGAAATCCTAACGGCACTAATTAAAATTTAGCCAAAGTCTAAAATAAGCTCATTTGCCCAAATCCTTACCTAATCTAACCTTATAAAACGCAATCTAACCTAATTCAACCTAATCTAAAAAAAATAACCTTATCCTTATAAAAACCTTATCAAAAAAAATCTAACCTAACCTAACAATATTTAACCCAATCTCTTCTAAAGTAAGCTTTCACAAAACCAATTCAGCAAAACTGAAATCGAACTTAACCTATCCAAATAGAATGTAAATGAAACTTTATGAAACAAAATCAAAAGCAAACAAAGGCAATTTAACCAAACCCAGACCGAAAACAAACAAGGAGAAAAAAAAAACAATAGATTTTCTTGCCGCAAACTGCCGCAAGTAAAACACGCACAAAAAGAAAGTCAAATTCAGCAAGCTATGCGCCGCGCCGGCACAGCAAGACATGGACGAAAAAGTTTAAACATTTTCGCATAAGCAGCGAAATTAATTTCCTAAAGTCTGTGCGCGCGCGCGTTAAGCGAAGACGCCCGCGCGTCGAAACTTTTCTCATTTTGGGATAATTTCGATCTGTGCAAAGTGAACAACACTTGGAAAATGAGAACGTGGCGCAGAAAAACACCATCCTCCTACCTCGTAATCATCAGCCGTCGTCATCAGCGTAAACGACTGAGCTCTTCACTCTTAATTATCAATAGTTTCAACTAGCAAAAACAGCAGCGTAACTTCCCAAAATTATAGTTTTCGATTTTGAAAATAAACAATAAAATTTGCAAAAATAGAATTACAACACTAAAACCGTACAATTACAAAATATAATAAAAACGCAAAAAAATAAAAGTTAAATATACATTTTATATTGCGCAGTTGTGCGCGTTGGGTTGCAGCGAAAGCTTGCGCAAATGACGACGGAGTTTTTAACGACCTGCTGCGCTTGTTAACGGCCTGTAATGAACATATTACCAAGCGTAATCGAAATCACATGTCGTACGAGTTGTTATAAATTTAACATTTTAGATCTAGAAATACACGTTTTCTTATAAGTTTTATTATTAGAAGTGCATAAATGTTGAGTACATAAAATATATTAATATTGCAAGCATCCAATCCTATACTAACCTAACATAGTTCTAAAGCCAAGCAAACCTAATCGTAAAGAAGTGTTCTTAATTTAGAAGCCAGACAAATGGAGCTACGGCTAGCGTGAATAGGTTGTTGACCCGCACAGTTCAATGACCCTAAAATTGTAGAGAACTTAGTCTTATATAACTATTTCTATGATAGATGTTTACTTAAAAAAAGGAGAAAAAGAGGGGGAAAAATTACAAAAACAAGAAAAAAATATCGAACAAAGACAGTAAAAAAGATAGAAGAATAATAGAACGAAGAAAAAAAAAAGACAAAAATGAAGAATAGAACAAAGAAAAAAAGAAGACAAAAATGAAAAATAAGAAAAAGCAACAAAAAAAAAACAGAAGAAAAAACATTTTAAAAACCTGAAAGAAGACAAGCAAAAAAAGAAACAAAAAAGATTAATAGAAGAAAATGAGAGAAAATAAATTAACCTAACCTAACGTAACGTAACCCAACGTCATCTAATCTAATCTAACATAATCCAGCTTAATCCAACCTAATCTAACCTAACCCGACCTAACCAAAATCAAGCTAACCTGCACAAATACAATAAAAGTAGATAAAGACTCAGAGTACAGTGTGTTCGAGTAGAACAACTTCTAGTATGGAAAGGTCCTTGACCTGAAAAGTACAATGACCCATAAATCGTAAAAAAAACTCTGCTGTGCAAAACAACTCCTATGATTCCTATGCTCACATACTGAATAGAAGAAAAAATTAGAAGAAAAGAAGACAAAAGAACAAAAAGAAGAAAAGAGAAGAAGAAAGTAGAGAAGAATGGAAGAAGAGAAGAAAAAAGGAAGAAAAGATGAGAAGAAAAGAAGAAGAAAAAGGAAGAAAAGAAGAAAAGAGCAAAAAGGAAAAAAAAGAAGAACACGATAAATAAAAAAAGAGAAGAACAGAAGAAGTCAAGAAGAATAAGAAAGACAACAACAAAAAAAGATAAGAGGAAGAGAAGAAAAAAGATAGAAGAAGAGTCAATTTCAATTTAACTTTGATTAAGTCACTCAGATTAAGTTAGAATATGTAAAGTACATTGACCATCTAAACTAATTCAATTTACCCTAACCGTACTTAGGCCATTCGTGCAATATTCCAGCATATTACAAAATACATGTTTAATTAAACCCCATCACACTCGACCGAATTTAGCGGCATGAATTTATCCGCACCGGAAGTGCTTAGGTAGCACAATCCGATGCCAACGCTATGATACGGCCGCGGCGAGATAGCCCACCATGAAAATGCATTCAACTGGACATGTGTTTGCCGTCGCTTGTTATAGCTACTGCTATTGCTGCTGCTGTTACTGCTGCAAATAAATATTTAACGGCAAACGTTTTGTGTCGAGAGCGCCGCACCGCCCACCCGCGTCGACATCAACGCAAATGTCCGGATGGTTCGGGTCACATCGCTGTCACCAGCAGCTTGTGTGTATGCATGTGTATGCGAATATTTTGGCGTATGGCTAGTTGATGGAAGCGGAAGGCTTACAATCGTGCGTGGCCGAAGGTCTGAATGACCATTAACGATCAACATCAGCGCTGCGTCACGCGTGTCCATCTCGATTGCCGTCATTTGTCTCCAATTCTGATGCGCATGCAACGCAGCAATAGATACACACATACACTCACAAACGCATGCGTACAGTGTGCATGGAACCGGATGGGTTATGGTTGCTTCATTAGACTGATACTATAGTCTGTCTATGTCCATATATCCCGAATAGGTTGGCATCAATTCCACACAAGGGTCAGTATCGGTGGAGCAGATTGGAGCTTGTTGATTTTGTAGAGTGATATCAAGAGAATAAAGAGAATCCACGTGTTTGGAAAATCTACATTTCCAACAAGGTCTAACTTTGTGATTGACAGATATAAACCCAATTTAACTAAAATTTCACATGCAAAGTTTCTCAGTAATTTGTCAAAAGATTAAAATCAAAAACCGTATAAATATCAAGAGATTACAGAAGATTCGAATTTGATCAATTTCTTTTCATGTTTGACCATAGTCTCTTTGTGGCTGCGAGACCCCGATTATGATTGTGTACCCATCTTATTACACAAGGTTCAATGAGACCAACAATGGTTTAATCCAGATGAGAAGAAGAGAAAGAAAATAGAAAGAAAAAGAGAAAAAGAAGAAAAGAGAAGAAGATAAGAAGAGCAGAAGAAAATAAAAAGAAAAAAAGAGAAAAAGAGACGACGAGAAACAGAGAATAAAAAGAGAAACAAAAAAATGAAAAAAAGAAAAGAAAAAAGAAGAGAAAAGAAAAATACAAGAAAGAATAGAAAAAGAAATAAAAAGAATATGAAAAGAAAAGAAAAAGAAAAAAGAGAAAAAAGAAATAAAGAAAAGAAATGAAGACAAAAAAAGAAGACAAAAACTTGACACAAAGAGAAGAAAAAAAGAGAAAAAAGGGGAAAAAACATTTAAAAAAGAAGAAGAAAAAAGAATAAAAGAGAAGAAGAAAAAAAAGCAAAAAAAAAGAAAAAAGATGAAATAAAGAATAGAAGAAGAAAAAACAAAAGTAGATATAAGAGATTAACCTTTGAATTTATTTGGCTTCTACAACAGCTCATGCTTACACAGTCATCAATTCTACCAGTCAAACACAAAGTAGATATAAAGTAACTTAAATCAAAGTATGATACACCCTCTTATGCTATTTACAATTTTAAGAATATAGTATTAACTAAATAGTGTCAGCAGCTATGTGTTTGTGCAATGCTAACAAAAGTGCAAGCATCTTAAGAGAAGCGGGGGAGGAGCTGCTAACACAGAAAGTTCATTAACCTTCAACGTTAATTACGCTGGACTGTTAACAAGGTAGATGCAATGACTCATACTTATTAAATCGTCAATTCTAGGCGTACCTCACGCGCTAGCAGAACCCAAGCACTTATAGAAGCAGATGCAAAAAGGTCATTGACCTGCAAAGTCCAATGACAAAGGTTTGCTAACTGTTGTGCAGCTACTTTATTATTGATATTTCTCCAAACATAAAAACATATTTTCGAAATTAAAATAAAAAATATTTCCCAAGATAATCTACAAACTTATCTACATTAATATAAACTAAATGTAAAGTCAATCCAACCTAACTTACATCCCAACAATCACTAAACAAACCCATTTAATTACTTTAACCGAATGAAAATTTTAATAAACTATTAACTTCACACATTAACACTCCGAAACCTAACTCACGATAAAAACGAGTTCACATTAGCATAACACACTGCCAACAGAACACTGCGCTGCAGGCGAAGCAGCGCCGAAGAAGGCACAATTTATTCTATGGTGCAATTAGGAGCAAAGAAGCCTATTTACGAGCGAGCGCGCAAGGTGCAAGCAAGTGAAGCACGAAACTGGCATGCCTTGTGCTTCCAAGAAAATGCACCTGCATGCACCTCACCTACTTCCTCCTCCGCCTCTCCTCACTCATACCAACACCCGCCACCCCCAGGGCGAAATTTAATCTCGAAATGAAATCCGCCCATTTAGGCGGCCTCATTTAGTAAATACAGCGCTGCACAAATGCACCGCCACTAAAGCAAATATATGATAAGTATAATGTACAAATATGCATAGCGCAGTAAACGCGCACGAAATTGCCTTTTAACCACCACCATCGTGCAGCGCTAAACGGAAGAACAATTTCATCTCCCACAATGTACACACACACAACTGTGGAAAGAAGGGCTATCAAAGCAACGAAACCACGAAATTACTACTGCGGATGATGACGAATGCTTCATATCAACTCGTCTTTGACATTTGACATCATATAGCGTACGCTGTGAGACATTCTCAAGTTTATCAGTTAGTTAGCTTCAGTCTATTTCAGAAATAAGTTAGTAAACTTTGTAATACGTTGAACTTATAAACTTATAAACATCTTTCCATCAAAATAATGAAAGTTTTAATTGGCTTATTCATTGTCAGTGTGTTGTCAATCGATGGCGATGCGAAAGAATACTACATACAAACGAGAGACGTATTTATTTATTATTGATGTTTACTTGAGTGCTTGTTATACCGTTCATTATTTTAGGTTAATTGGTACGCAGCGATGGAAGACTGTGCTTTGCATGATTTGCAATTGGCGACTGTAGAAACAGAGAATGAGCGAAAAGCTTTGGAGAAAACTATGGAAAAAGCTGGTATATTTTTATTTTGTTATTTTGTCTTTGTATATTTATATTTATTACCAATATTAGAAATTATTACTTTTTTAATACCTCGGGAAAGTAAAATACGACTAAGCAATAACCAATGAAATAACACTTACTTAGTTTAACTAGTAGTGGTAAACATTCAATACAAGACAAAATAAGTAATTACATTTACAAGGGAGGATAAACAAAGCAGTATTGTGATTGGTTGAATCTGAGTGTTTTGTATTTACTCACTCTAATCGTAATAAACATCGATCGCCTAAATATTTACCTGACTCGTTGCGTAAACTACCCATTATTAATGATGTTATATTTTTAGGTCTAGGAACAAAGAAACTATGGCTAGGTGGGTCGGATCTGGCTGAAAAGAATGAGTTCGAGTGGACATTCACCGGGGAAACAATTGCTGGACAATTTGAGAAGAACACGAGCAGACATTGTGTGTCAATTTTGCCCTTGAACAAGGACACCATAAATAACTCTGATTGCAGTGAGTTGAATTATTTCGTATGTGAAGATAAGCCTAATAATTGTTATAACGACGAAAAACTGA
>JAODGA020000233.1:0-19092 GCA_027574885.2 Drusilla canaliculata | reverse complement strand
CTATTGTACCCTTTCCGGGTGTAGGGCTAAGTATTTATTGATAAAATATATAAAAATTACTAAATGTTAAAAATATTTCAAAGTCCATTGCTTATTTTAATTTTACAAAATTAACAAATACGTTCGATAGCAACATCAATAGCTGAAACCACCGCTGCAAAATCAGCCCACTCTGCAATGGGAATTTGAATTCAAGCTCAGCCAGGGCGCATCTTGCTCTTGTCATCGTTAAGGTTGCCGATGTTTACATTCCAAACACCGCGGTATTTTGTCATACGCACGCAGTGATCTTTGCCGATCACCCAGAAGTCGATATCTTGTTTAGGCAGTCCTCAATTCCGCTTCCTTGGATATTTATTCTGCTAACAAAAAATGGTGCAATTTAAAAAAATAAAAAATAAATAAAATTATGTAAATTAGCTAAAAAAACTTACTTTATTATAAGCTGAAATATCGCCATTGTTTTCAGCTGAAGATATACGGCAAATACTTATTTGAAGCATGTTTTGTGCTTTTAGAAGTTGTTGGCAAATATGAAGGAAATTTGCAATTAATGAACCGGCACCGGCAGAATTTTACAGCAAAATAAAATTAATTTTGTAGCGTAATTAAAACACGGTGCAGCAACGGTGATAAAGTATTTAGTGATTTTTGTTCGAATATTAGTAAACCAGGTTTTTTTTTAGGTTGGTGACACTGTTGTTGGTGTGCCTCGGAAGGCCTCGTAATCTCTCGTGATCAAGAGCATACAACTCGTAAGCAAATTCCGTCGATAAAAAAGTTGAAACTTTTGACAGTTGACAGTACTAAATATAAAATATAATTATACAGCATTATTTAGCTTTAAAATAGTGTAATTTGTTTTTTGCAGAATTATTGTTTAAGGAACTTGTTTTAATGACTTTAAAAAGTGTAACTTTTGTTAATCGTTAAAAAATCAAATAAAATTTGTTTTTCAAATTTTCAAACAAAATCGCGCAACACGCAACCTTTTGATAATTGCCATAGATTAATTCATATTATAAGATGTTGCAATAAGGCTTCTGGTTACGTATTTTACTATGATACTTGCTGAACGGCTTTTTCGGAAACATTCGGCCTATTTGTTTACGTTTTTCACTTCCGTTTCCGGGGAATTTGCTCTTGTCACTCCTGAATACAGTTGATACAGTTGGCAACACTGCATAGTTAATGGTTAGCACGCGTGAGGGCAGCACGTAACCGCAGTGCGTTTCGTGTGTTTGTTGCCCGCTGCACGTGCTGCGAACGCGTTGAGGTTAATCGTACATCCACGGCAGTCACGATGGAGAAGATTCAAGCGATTCTGGATGCGAACGCGACGGCGGACTTCAAGCCGGTGACGGTGAGCAAGCATCTCGAGCTGGAGTACGACGTGGGGCGGCTGATGGCGGCCGATGCGAACGATTTGGACGCGAAACTGCTGCGGTAAGTGGGCGTCGTAATATGTGCGCGGGGGGTGTGCGTGCCCACCGCGTGTATACCACCCAATGCATCCAACTCTTAACACCGTGTTCTTAATCTTACAGCCAAGATTGCAATGTGTACATTCGCGATCTGACCAGGGACAATGTGCAGTTGCTGATCAATAAGATTTGGGAGCTTCCCACAGAGCGCGTTGATGAGGCTATCATCGCGCGCCTGCCGAAGCCGAGGTTTGCGCTGCCACGTGCGAAACCGGTGCCAAAGCCGAAACCGCTCACCAAGTGGCAGCAGTTTGCGCTGGATAAGGGCATCAAGAAGGTCAAGAAGAGTAAGCTCACCTGGGATGAGCAGCTGGAGAAATGGATACCCAACTATGGCTACAAGCGTGCTGCAGCTGAGAAGGAGAAAGATTGGGTGTTGGAAGTGCCACAGAATGCAGATCCTTACGAGGATCAGTTTGCCAAGAAAGCTGCAGCCAAGTCTGAGAAAGTTGCCAAGAATGAGCTGCAACGGTTGAGGAATATTGCAAAGGCAAGGAATATCAAGGTTCCCAGGACTGGTTTGCTGGATCCTGATGTATCTAATGCAAAAGAAGTAAGTTTATTCATTTTGAGATTGAATACATTGCATTGGAAGTAGAATTGTTGGGTTTTTGGGACTTTATTCACTCACTGATCTCTTTAAATAAATAAAAAGCTATGTTTTAAGAATTTTATATGAGTTGAGATTATTGATGAGAAATTTGCTGGATATATACTGCCAAAGTGAAGTTTTGTTGTTTTTAATCAAATTTTGTGCAAGCATTTCTAATTCTCTGAATTTTTGCTTTTTTCTATATCTTATGGGGGACTATTAATGATTTTCATAGGTATTAATAATTTGGCACTTCTATAAAAAATGTTATTGTAATGTAAAAAATGTGTTTTTTTTACATATGTTGAGTTTTATTTAAATTTTGTTATTCAAATTATTGTTAGTTGAGAAAATTGATGAGAAATTACATTTTGAATTAGCTAGATGCCAAGTTTTGGTCAAATTTTATGAAAATATTCATAACCACTGAGGAGAAAAGATGGAAGATGGTTAAAATTGTTAAATTGATTGAACTTTCCTATAACAACTTTTGTATCTGCAAGTTTTTAGTATTTCTTGAAGTTTGTCACTTACTCAAAAATTGTAATACTTGGTTGTAAACATTGTTGTTTTGTCGTTTCTAGCTGCAGAAAGCTGTAACCGTTGCAAGATCATCGACGGCAAGCGCCGGCAAATTCCAGAGCAAGCTGCCGAAGGAGAAGGACGCGACCAACGTGCACACGCTGGTGCCGGGCGGCAGCAGGAAGCGCAAGGCGCCGCACATCCTCGGCGACGCCGAGAAGCACGAGAACCTCACCCTCATCGACGCCGTGCTCAACAAGCGGCCCAAGATCGACATGGAGAAGGCGGTCGCGCGGCAAATGAACGAGGACCAGTTGACGTGAGTGCATATATATTCGCTGTATTTGAGAATTATGTTCGAATTTGGCTACACGTCATTGTGTGTTGGTTTTTGTTTGTTTGTTATGAGCGGTAGTGGTGGTGGGACTGGCGGGCATAAACGGTAAATTTTGCTAACGTCGACTTTCTCTCGTTGTTGTTGCAGCCGCGCTGAGGAGAAGCGCACGGAGCGGCCGAAGGCCGGCCGCGGCGGCAAGAAGCGCGCGAATCCCAAGAACGCCAAGAAGCCGAAGAGCGGCAAGGGCGCGCACAAGGGCGTCGGCAACAAGGGCCGCAAGCGTCGCTAGACGCCGGGCTGGCGCTGCTCGTCCGGCCGCCGCCATCCAGCCAGCAACTGTACATACGATAATTTTAAGGTGGGTGTCGGGCGTGTGTGTGTGTGCGATGCGGTGCGTGCTGTTTCAGTTGTGCATCTCCCAGCCCAACTCCGGGATCTTCGCGACGGCCATGTAGACCAGCGCGCCGCGGCCTGGAAGCGGCTTCACGGCGACATACGTACGCTTATCGGCCGACCAACGACTCAAGTAGTCTTTGCCTGCTTGTTTGTCGCCCAATGCACCATGCTGCTAATGAATTCATAGCATTAAATTGTTTATCATTCATTTCGTACCTTTTAATTTGATGCTGTTTTTTAGTCATTTACAAAGAGTCAACTTTATAGTCGTATAAACACATTTTGATAATGCTTTGATTTTACAACATCTCAATTGATTCAATTATTTGATACATTCAAAAAAACGGAAACAACTATTTTTATGCATGTAAATAGTAATATAATTCAATGCACGTTAACACCATTAACTTTAACAAGATGCAATATATGGACTCTTTATTGAAAGTGGCATAAGTCCTTTTATATAAAGAGATATTGCGCCATTTATGCTTGGTTTGACTTTTTATTTATAACTAAAGCAATTATGTCGTATATTCAAAGGTTGACAGAAAGCAATAATGTCTTTTTTTGGGTAAAATTTTTTTCACTTCCGTTGAAGCCTTAACTCATATGAGCCAAAACACGACTCATGTTTCAAATAATATCGATTTGAACGGAAGTGGTGTTTGTAATTACGTTCTTATAACTCAAAACCAGCTGGATCGATTTTAATCATTGGTAACGTTTAATTTGTTTGAAACAACAAAAAACGATTTAACTCGACTTTCGAAATAAGCGGTTCATGTAAAGATTTTTATGATTCTGACTTTAGGAGCAAGTAAAATCACCGCGGAAAGTTTACCATACGAAAAATCGCCTTACCGAAACGACAAGTCGCCTCGGGACAAGTTATCGAGACGCTTAGGGACCCGTCAGACCGAACTTGCTGCTACTAGCGTGTGGCCGAGCAACACTTGAGATCGAGCGCGACTGCCGTTGTAGTAGCGTTCTCTGTCGTTTGCGTGTATTTGAATGGGGAACACGCTAGCAAGTCACAAGTTTGGTATGGCGGGTCCCATATTTAGGTTAGATTGGGTTATGTTTGGTTAGGTTGGGTTGTTTGGTTAGTTTGGGTTATGTTTGGTTAGGTTGTGATATTATAAGGGTTATATTTTACGTTGATACAATAAACCGCGTTTCGTGTATTTATCCCGCGGAGAATTTTTCGAACGGTGAACTTTCCACGGTGATTCTTTATGAAGCCTGATTTACCAAATGCATATGCGTATAAATGTGTTGGCCTCAATTCCATTTATTTCTTTGGTTTCAGATAAAATTAGTCAAGTAAGATAGTTGAAACAATCAAATTCACCCACCTTGCTGCAATACTGCGGGTATCCGTGGTGCGCTGGAAAGTCATGAATGCCACGATGCAGCACAGTGAGCATGTACTTGAAGAACTGATTGCGATTGCGCTTGACGAGGACATCGCGCGATTTCATCTCGCACAGCTTCCCGACCCACTTGGTGGCGATCTCCCGATCTGCGCAGAGCATGGTGGAAAACGACTATCAAAAACTCAGCGATCCTTGCGTGGCTAGCCGTGCGCTAGCTACCCGTCAACGGATCTCTGCCCTACGTGTAGCTCTGTGTCCCTACATTGCTTTGATTGACTCTCATTGATAGTTAGGAGTGTGTTCTCTTTACGTTTATATCTGACTTGTTATAAATGCGTTAGAGTGATTTTTATACAAACAAATTGATTAATTAGAAATTGTATGCAATTGGTGCCGAACGTCCTAAACATGTTTCCTTCCATTGACTGTATTCTATCGTTGTGTGCTAAGATTATCTTGCGTTTTGTTGCGTACCATGTTTGCGTGGAAGCTGCCCGATGAGCGAGCGTGCGAGTAGAAGATATCGGTTGAATTCTTCATCGTAGCTGCTGGCGGACATTGCGCTTCGTTTCCTATATTGCGAACGGGGACTGCAAAATCGACGCTGACGTGCGAAATATACGCGGCTGTCAGACGTGCATCGAACCAACGCCGGCGGCGTTGCTAGGATGCGGCAACGGGTGCGGGGCGGCGCTTTCGTTAGTATGTCATTCGGTTTTTCGCACGTTTCGAGGGTTTTGTCATACGCGCGCTGTGTTCATCGCGTTTGTACACACGCCGTGCATAAATTCATCATCATTTCGCTGTAGGCGCGATTTCCTCGGTTTCTTTTTTTCTTTTCTTTTTATTTGGACGTTGCTGTCGTGTAGTGCGACAAGATGATCGGCGGCCTGCGCAACTACGGCCCCACGCCGGTGCTGGACGAGGAGGGCAGCTTCGAGCGGCCGCTGCCGGCGCCGCTCAACCCCGCCGGCTCGCCGGACTGGCACGCCGAGCTTACGCCCTTCGAGCGCCTGCACTGTCACCACACGCTGGCGAGCGCACGCCGCTTCGTGCACTTCAAGCCGCTGGAGTGAGTCCTTCTTCGTCGGCGTGCAATTGCGCCACTTGTAGAATTTAATTGTGTTTGCGGCCGCCACTCATGGCCGCCGGTGCCGGTAGATAAAGTTTAATGGTATATTAATGCGGGCCTTGTATGCTCTAATTACGTGCCGTGCGGCCGCGTTTAATGAAATTTATTGCCTTTTTGTCGCGGCATATTTCCCTCGAGAATGGTACCAGGCGTTTTTACACTGTTTTTTTACCTAATTCAAATGGTACCTTCAAATTAGGTAAAACAGTGTAAAAACGCTAGAATACATTAAAAAAGGAATTGCGGTTTTATTCTGAATCGAATTTAATCATATTTGTTTGCACATCAGTGGTCTGAGTCCGAAAGATGCTTTGGACATCACGCTGGAGGCGGATTACAATCAGAGCACGGGCAAGTTCGCCGATCAGATCGACGTGATTCTGCAGAAGGTGACATTCGGCGAGGATAACCGCCGCCGGCTGCGCAATATCCTCGACGTGCCGAAGCCCTTCGATCCGATTGGCAACGCCAATCGGCTTGCCGATCAGGAGGCGGCCGCGAATTGCCGCTTCGGGCCGTACAACACGGCCGGCCATCGCAGCCCGATGAGCAAGTGGAAGTACCCGGTGGACCAGTACGGCCGCTATGACGACTTCCACGAGCTGTACGTGACCGGCCTCAAGGAGCGCCGCAATCGCAACTGCGTCAAGCTGATGCACTCGTCGCACCACTCGCCGCAGACGAACGCCGGCTACTCGCGGCAGGACAGCGACGGCAACGCGTACCAGTACTAGAAGGCGCCAAGCGCCTGATTAGCCAAATTTTCCGCTGCTCAATCGATTTGCGCCACGAGCACGTGCTAATTGGGACCGCAACGCATTGCACACCACGCATCGGAGCGGTCACGCTGGCCAAATTACCCGCACATGGTACCCAAGCTCCGCACTCCCCTAAAGCGCGTTTATGCGCAATGAATAAATCATTTTCAACCCACTCTGGCGCTGTGTCTTCTTTTTTGCCTGCCGCCGATTTGACTTGTAAATGCGCTTATTAATTTCGTGTTAATTAAATTAAGGAAATTACAGGCGGCCCAAATTTGCCAGGCGTGCCGGGCATGGCGCTCGCGCGCAGCCAACGCGCACATGTAAACGACTTGCACGCGTATGAAGTGCTTAAAATCAGGCATTAATTAAGCTAAGCGGACGAATCAGAGTGTGAATCATTAGCGGACATTGGTACGCCACAAGCGTGCGCTTAGCCACTGAACGATCGCGTTGATATTGTTTTGGGTTTTGGTATTTTTAATTCCAACAACTTGAAGATTACTTACCAAGGCAAATATGCAAAACTTTATGATACATCTTAAAATTCCACTTTGAATAGCATACTAATCAGTAATAAGGAATAGTATGATAGCATTCATTAGGAAAGTATTAATTAAGATTGGCGGCACAGAAGCTCTTTTGGTAATTTTTTAGTAAATTTTGAGAACATTTGAAGATAATAGCGAATAAAAATACGTATAGTGAAACATTGTTACCTAGTGTCTGGAATTGTTAATAAAGCTGTTTAAAATGCGTATTCTTAATATTACCATTTTTAACGTAGGTATGAATTACGGTGGCCGCTGGTTTCTTGGCATTTTCAACTTGAACTTGCACCAGGTAGCTGGCGTTGCGCCATGCTCTGTTTTGCAAAACAATCATTCGATACACGCAAGTAAACAATGCTCACATCGCACTGCTTCGTGTCCGGCGAATAATGGAATGAAACCTAGAAATCCTTGCCAAATCTGTTTGTGCTATCTGCGTATTGATATGATGATATTATGTTCATTTTAATGCCATAACATCTTTATTTCTAACGATAATATTTACTAGCATCTACAACATTTTCGTTTTTCTTTCTTGTATCGTTTATGACCATCATCACCATTAGAAGTTTACTGCGCGATGGCGCAGCATCACAGCACATGAGCTGTTACAAGCGCGGTTGTAAAACGACGTTCACCCAGGTTGAATCAGTGATTCTTGTTCTTAAAATATCAAAGAAACCGCACTTGTGGACAGTGGAGATAACACACGTATGTCACAATAGTTCTACTATTATGACAGCTAATGGGAATAAATTTGCAGCTATATGAAATTATATGCGCCCACAACGTTTATTAGCCACGCCCATTTTCTGATACAATGACCTCAATGCCCAATTGAGAGTGTGTCCCTAAATAAGTGGGGGAGACAGTCTTTGATAGAAATAACTATCAAATAAGATGGATTTGGTTCTAGAGTAAACGGGTTGTGCTGTAAGGTTCGATTTGATTTTGTATTTCCACAATTGAACAGATAGTTGCGTTCTAAATGAAGTTCCAATTGCGACTTGGTATTCATGAATGGCATCCCGTTGGTGTGAAGCGCAGAAAAAACTCGATTCACACACATTGTCGTTCTGATATTTCTGAGGGTTTCATTCACATTATGATCATTCATTCTGAATGATCATTCAGAATGCTTCTGCCGGCACTCCCCACCAGACATCTACCGTGCGCCGGCAGCAGCGACGCTGATAGATAACGCACGGCTACTCAGACGGTTAATTTAAAAGTTTAAACAAGTTTTATTAACTTACACTCGGACGCAAGCTACCGTGTCGCGTTCGTTGTACTTTGGGACTTCAGGCACAACGTTGCGTTTTCTTCCACCTGTACATGTCCAATTAAGGTGGCCGTATTTTTTGCTGTTCAAATATGATGCGTACACGACTTGCTTGATTGCTGTAACAACAAGCCCAATAGAATGTTATGAAAGCAATTACATGCCGTTTGGCAACGCCGGCAACACTTTTTGGGTAATCGAAAAGTTTTTTTGTTGTTTTCGAAAATGTTTGCGTTTTACATTTAGCAGGCCGTGATTTGGCCAATGACAGTTTTCCTCCTGACGCGAGAGACGAGATCGAATCAGTTTTTCCAAAACGGGCCAGGTGTTCACATATCAAGGAAATTCGCTCCGTATATCTTGACTAATTGTTGACAGTTCTTGACATTGTCAGTCATGGGTGACAACAACATCAAAGCTCTGGTGACCCCTCAGAAGGGGTACAGCAGGGCGGAGAAGAAACACTTTACGACCCCTGAAGCGGGAGGTGAGATAGGTTTTTATTTTTTTAAATGTTACTGAATTTATACTGGTCTGTATCTTCTACAGCTGACATTCGCTATCCGGAAGTTTATGGGAAACCCGAAACGTACGAGGAGCGTTGTAAGGAGTTATATTTTAACTTTTTTTCAATCAACTGGTTCTTTACTATTGCATTTAGACATGAGACATATTAGCGATTATTTGAACGTGTCGAGTTCCCTTGAGAAACCGAAGCCTAAGGAAGTAGCTGCAAGAATGAAGAGAAGTAAATTAGTTTTTAACGATAAATATTCTAATTTTACTAAATTTTGATATATTTCTCAATCTTTGGAATAATATCAAAATTGAACCGATTTTTTAACTTAAAACATTGCGTTGAATAATTATTCTAATGTTGTATATTTTCAAACCACTTCTCAGGTAGGGAGGCAGCCAAGGCCCTCGAAAGAGCCAAACAAGGAGGTAACCAAGGGGGCGACCAGGGAGGCAACCAAGAGGGCAACCGTGGAAGCAATCAAGGGGGCCACCAAGGAGGCTCCCAAGAAAGCACCCTAGAGAACACCCAAGAGATTCCAATTAACAGGGGAGATGGTGATGGCGAAGCCTCACTCGACTTAACCCAAGGTGACTTTTGTAACGTTTTATTTTCTTGCAAACTCAGCCCTTGATTTCTTCTTTCTATACTTAAGGTGTTGGGGGTCCAATCTTCGAAAGCACCCTGCTAGATTCCAGCAATTGGTCAGTCGCAGGTAAATTGTATATGTAACCTGCAATGGCTCTGGATGGAATTGATTTGATTCAATTTGATTTCTTGATGCGTTGACTTATCCCAGAACAATGCTCATTTCAGGATCCTCTACCTGTGACATGTCCGGTGTTGATGAATTTATTGACGCCGACCCTAATCAGGGTAACGCTGAAGATCAGCGCAAGGAGTAGCTGTCCGCTGACGGTTCCTCCGCGGTTTCGACCAACGGTTGCGCATTCCTGGTGATCGCCTGTTTACCAGAGGATGACAACCGTTGGTCGAAACTTAAAAAATATGTTAATGGGCGCTTACGACGCACAGCGGCCGTAAATTCGAGGCCACTGTTTGCACTCTATGCGCCTTCAATCTTCAATTTTTCTGCATCGGTTCCGATCCGCCGGTGCTCCGGGGGATCGCGCCGTTGTTTTCGTTCTTCGTTGCATTTGTCGCTCTTTGTCCGTGCGCCCGCCGGTATACCCCACTCCGCATATATATATAAACTTGCGCACGCAAAGAAGAGCATCGCAGTTCCATCGCAGACGTAGCGTGCGCAGCAGTTGTAGTCGCGGACTCCCACCACCGACAAGCAAGCCCGGCGCAGAACACAGCGACAGCCAGTTACACTCTGGGATTATACAGACACTCACAATTCGCATTCGCGTCCATCCGCAACTCGCGTTCGGTTCAGTGTGATCATCGAGCGTGTTTCGTGTGCATCGTGGGTGATACTGCTGCAAGCGCAGGACTTTGGCAAGTTATCTTAAGTGTGCAGGCAAGGACCACGCGAAGACTATATACATCTTCAGGTACATACAACACGTCTTCCCTCTGTACTGCGCCTATTCCTTTCAAATAAAACCCTACGAAAATCGAATTAACAACTTCTTCGAACCTTGACTGGTTTGATGCTAGCGTATTCAATTCTGCACCTGTTCCGATTGCAAAATGATGGATCAAGAGAAAAAAAAACGTAACTTTGCACTCTTTTCATGCTCATGAATTGCTTATTGTAAATTTTTGGAACGCATGGCGGGCGAGTTTAGGTGAATTATGGATAACGAATTGGGATGGTTTGGACGGGCGGTGGTTGTGCTGGCTGCCGGCCGGTTTATCGATCCACCCGATGCCGGCACACAACGTGCGGCCGAGGTTGGTGGTGCGCGTAGTGAAGGGCTGCGAAAGCCACCCCAGAAACGCGGGGGTAACTCGTGCGCGCAGCACGTTGCTTTCCCCCCGGCTGCGCGTCTGTCAGCCGGCGAGACGCACCAACCCCCGCCCGCCTTGCCACAATCCGCGGCGGCAGGCTGATAGCGATTGTTTTCGTATTCGCCGTGCCGACCGACTGCGACACATGCATGCTACATGTCGAAAGTCATTTTTGTGCTATTCCTGCATGCACTGTCAATATTTGCACAATTGATTCGGTTAATGGCGTCGAAAGTTTGTTGTTAATTTGCAAACGTTTTACAATCGAACACACAAAAAAAAGAACCCAACGCATTCCGGCGTGAAAGTATTCTTTCACTTCTTTTTTCCGCAATTGTTGCTCGTTACTGACGTTAGTGCCATGCGCATTTGTCTTCAGCTGCGAGCCAACACATTCATCAATTGATGTGTTTATTGCGGCGGTATTCGAGCGAAACCGTTTTTTTTTCTTCTTCTTTGCTGCGTGCCTCTCGCCGCGTTCTCGCGTCTCGTCTTCATGCGTTTCGGCGTTATTGAAGCATTTCATGCGATTCCCATGAAGCGTCATTCGTAGCAATATCGTGCGCGGAAACAATTCCTGCCGCTGCGATAAACGCCGAGTGAAGGCACACCGCGGAAGACAAAACGTCGAAATTGTTCTCGCGGTTTCTTCTCATGCGTGCGATGCGTTTCTGCGCCGGCATTCCGGCCGGATAAATTGCGCATTTTTGCGCCGGGCCGGTATGCAACGGTGGCGCAAGCCGTTCAAAATTTCCGAACCAATTTCATCGTCAATTTCACGCGAAAATTGTCGCGTGGGAATGCGCGCAAGCGCGAGCGCCGCGGCAGCGCAGTGAAAAACGAGTCAACATTCTTCATCCCAACGGCACCGAGCATTGCCTTTTTTTCGGCAACAACCACTTTGGTGACGAATGCACATCCCGTGTGTGAACGGCTGCTGCGCACTGCAGCACCGTACGCCGCCGCTCCCTTGACATTGAAATACTTACGAAACTTATAAATGCCCCGGTCTCTGAAACATGCTCTCGTGACTGCATCCCGTTTGCCCCGCGCGCGCGCATACACATCCGCACCGCGTGGCGCGCGTATCAACGCGAAACCTGAAGGCAACACACCGGTTTATAAATAAATTCCGAAAAACCTCCAACAAAGAATGAGACATTGCCAGCGAGGCGCAGCAGTCTAAATAAGTCCTCCCTAAATATGCCCGAAGACATGAAGATGCGCAAGTCTGTGGTGCATTTCGCACGCATGCGAGGACGCGCGACAAAAACATTGTCAACAAGCTTGCTGATTAGCACCATTGATGGCGGACGCTTTTCCTGCGTGTTGGTCTTGACCTCTTCAGGTCGCGAAAATGCGCCTGTCACGTGTAAAAAAAAAAGAACGAAATAACGCGCAATTATTTAGTTGCTCTTTGACGAGGCGACGAAAAACTGTCTCTCATCGCAGGCATTCCCGTTCTCAAAGCACTTGCTTTTTCTTGCGTTTGTTGTCTTTGCACGATGATGCGTTGATGCGTCTTTTCAATGAAAACGCGACGCGTTTCGCTGATGCCCGGAATAGAAGCACCGTCTACGTGCACTCACCTCGCGCCATTTACAGCAAGTGCAATTTGCGCACGTATCGGGAATCTGGTTTGCCACTGGATATTCGAAATCAATGTGCGTGCGTGCCACGAATGCCGGGCGGGATGTGTGGCTGCATGTGTGTCAGTTGTGGATCACTCTCGCCAATTAACGTAATTGTTGGCGATGTGCGCTATGCGTGCGCTAGCATTGCGCGAGGCATTGAATTTGAGCGCAAGACGTTCTTCAGGCGCGTGTTGTGATCGCGCATGTACGGCTATTCCGCGCGGCGTAAATTAACACATTAATCACTGCCGCGACGTTTCTTTGACTCGGCGAACAAAAACCGCCGCTGCTGAATGCGGCAATTCGCGGCGCAAGAACACGCCATCGGGCATTGGGGACCTCATCGACACCATCTGACACCTCGACCGGCATCAGTCAGCTGCTGCTGGCCGCATCTTCCGCATCAGCGAACGGTGGCTTGTCCGGCCGTTACCGCTATGCGCGCCGGCTATCTCTCGATGTATTAATAGCCGAACGCGACCTTACTTAATTATACCGATGAGTAATTATCCCGGCTGTCGTACTCGTTTCCATCCTGCGCTCTATAAAACCCGCAGCGGACACGCTCTCACCGCGTTTGCTTTATCGGAGGAAGTTGATATGCAGACGTTCCTTGACCTTCTTATCGCCCGCTTGTAAACATACCCAACAACAACTGTACATTCGGGACACAATGCATTCTGTCGTTGCTTCCTTCCTCAGATTTGATCAACTCCCGCGCCCCTCGAGTTATCTCACCATGAACGGCATGAACGGTCACGCTAACGGCGAGCTGAACGGCTGCGGCGATATCATCACGCAGAACCAGCAAAAGGGATGCTGGACTATTGGGCTGATCAACTCCAAGTACCGTTACCTCACCGCCGAGACGTTCGGCTTCAAGATCAACGCCAATGGCGCTTCGCTGAAGAAGAAGCAGATTTGGACCTTGGAGCCGGAGAGTCCTACTGCCGGAGACAGTAAGTAATCTTCGAGGGCGGACGCTCAGAATGACCTGGCAAATTTGTTTAGACTTGACACTGAATTAATTATAATTGGAATTATCTCTGAATTACGGAAGTAGTCTAATTGGAGTTTAGCTGGAGTTATGTTTTGTTTGGTTAAGCTAATCAAGTTCAACTTAATTCATCTCAAAAAGATATAACCTAATTCATTTCAATTCATTCTAATTAATTAAACCTAGTCTTATTGAATATAATTTAACAAGGCCTAGCCCAACCCAATTAAACTGAACCAATTTTATCCCAAAATTAATTTAACTTTGTCCTACTAAATTAAATATAATTCCATTTAATTTGACCTAATCTGACCCCTATCTAATTGTGCTGGTTTGCTTACAATTTGTGGTGGTACCCGATTTAGGCATGATCTACCTGCGCTCCCATCTGGACAAATATTTGGCGGTTGACTCATTTGGGAACGTGACTTGTGAGAGTGACGAGAAGGACTCCGGCTGTCAATTCCAGATTAGTGTCTCCGAGGATGGCAGCGGCCGTTGGGCACTCAAGAATGTCGTGCGCGGATACTTCCTGGGCTCCACTCAGGACAAGCTCACCTGTACCGCCAAGGTGCCGGGTGATGCTGAGTTCTGGCACATCCACTTGGCTGCCCGCCCTCAGGTATGGCATTCCGCGAAAAAACTGAGGGCTCCCAACAGGTGTTGATGGTATTGCTTTGGTATGTGTGCTTAGGTCAATCTGCGTTCGGTCGGTCGCAAACGCTTCGCCCACCTCAGCGAGAACCTCGACGAGATCCACGTGGACGCCAACATTCCATGGGGCGAGGACACGCTCTTCACCCTCGAGTTCCGTCTCGATGAGTCCGGCAAGTACGCCATTCACACGTGCAACAACAAGTATCTGAGCATGAGCGGTAAGCTGGTGGACGTGTGCAACAAGGACTGCCTCTTCTCGGCGGAGTACCACAGCGGGCAGCTGGCGCTGCGCGACCGCACCGGCCAGTACCTCAGCCCCATCGGCTCCAAGGCGGTGCTGAAGACGCGCTCCAACACCGTCACCAAGGACGAGCTCTTCTCGCTGGAGGACTCCCTGCCGCAGGCCAGCTTCGTCGCGTCGCTGAACTCGCGCTTCGTGTCCGTGAAGCAAGGTGAGTCGCACATTTGCGCGCCGAGATTTTATCACCTCCGCCGCGACGACAGCTGGACAGCGGCGCATTCGTACTCGAGTTGTCCGAGCGCGCCGCTGGCTTAATGTTCCAATTAAGCGCGTCGCTTCGTTTCGGGCTCGATCTCTCGCCGAGCATCACTTGCGGCATTCATAATTCACATGCAGGGTACCATCTGGTACCCCGGCGTCGCGTCGTTCTGCCTTCCGAAAGTTTTTGTGTCTGGCGCGTCGCGTTGCATCGTGTGTCGCCCACACGCTTGCTGTGTCGTCATACCGAAGACCGACAGGGACTTTGACTGCCGAAGGTTTCAAGGACGTTGGCGCATCCGCGTCTTGAATATCAACTCGTTCGTCGAGCAACGAACGCCGCCGGCCGTGCGCGACGCATGGCATGTGTATTATTTCATTGTCGCATGCGTGTCGCATAGCTAATCAGCCATCGCAGCAGTGGCAACTTCTGCTTCTTGCTTATCAAGCAGCGCGCACAATAGACCCCTGTCTGACAATCGCCGGCGCGATATTTGTGAATAGACTTTCACGCCGCGCGTTATATGGATTGACAGCCGCCATTCGTACGCGCTGTTGAAAGTGACGGGTGCCGCCGGCTTGCGTGTGCGTTATTTTTTTCGTCTTGCCTCGTCTTCTTCCTCCCGTGTTTCAATTACGCTGGATCATAGCCAGTCGCGCACGGCGCGAAGATGCGGCGAGCGGGCCCCGCGGGGACGGCGAACTGCCGGCGGTGCCCGTTGCGGTGTCCCCGCAGCCAAGCAGATCGCCAACAAGACACAATCACCTGGCGCGCAACAGCGCGCGCAATCGAGCCCGAAGAGCGTGTGCGTGATTTTCGTGCCAGCGGCCAGCCGATGCGCTCGACGCTTCTTCTTCTTCCTTCCCTATGCCGGCGCCGCGCATACGAATCCGCTCGATGCGGATCGTGGCATCGCGCGCATGTTAACTAACGCTCTCCCATTACTCATTACAATACACTCTAATTATGTCTCATTAAAATTAAAAAATAGCGTAGTGTACATGCGGTCGTGGCGTATAGCTAGGTGTGTTCGACGCGCTGGGCCGAACAATACCATCGTATTTCACGTCCGCCGAGTTCATGTCTCTGCTGATGCAATAATTGAATGATACCCAAGACGCAATTTCATAAATCTCATTACACTTAAGTGGAATTCGGCAATCGCGCGCGGTTTGTAGACGCTCATTGTCTTTTTCGAGGAAACCGATGCATTGGCACGGCCATCGGATGCGTCACTCTTGCGAAATTGTTTTTAACGGGAATGCAGTTATTGTTGTATTGCCAAGAAAGCGATAAATAGCGATGTGCATGTTATTGGCGCTGTTGATGGATGACGGCGGCCGTCATTTTGCAATGCCAGAGATTCATGCCAAAGACGCGCGCGCGTTTTGATATTGCCATTGTATTGTGCGAGGTAAAGGTCGAGTTCAAAGCCCTCCGCGCGGCTGTTCTTCAGCTTCGGCGATTGCGACTGTTTGGTCGCTCTTCGGCCGGCCTCTCGATACTCGGTACGCGATATGGGCGCACACGCTCGTATGCGTCGCGTCGGCGAGCCGCCCGACCGCGGCGTGTGTTTATTATGCAGCAAATGCACACACGCCAGACGTGCACGTTTGCTGCGACAGCGAGCAGTTTGCTGCATGCATGTGGGCGTCGGCTGATGAATACCACCCGAGGGTGATCATGCTTGTCCTAGGCACGGCTGTGTGGGCCGCGCCGCATGACTAATGTCTCTCGCGTGGGGCAACACATCCCCCTTGCATATGAGTGTGTATTGATTGCTGGCGCACACACTCACTCATATATACGAATATAACACGGGTGCACCCCATGCGTAGTTATCCAAATTTACCGAAATATTTATTCAGCCCATGCTTTGCTTCTCTTTTTTTTTCGACTCCCTTGACGCGGCACGGAATAGCACCGAATTATCGCGCGCGCATGCTACTGACTCGAGAACGACGACGATAAAGGCCCGGCGGTTTCCGGCTGGCGGCCGGATGTCTGATTTTAATATCTAATCGTTTACAATGAATGTCATCGCCGCAGGTACGACGCCTCGCACGCATGTCGCCGTATAAGTAGTGCGTTTTAATACAACTCGTGTTCGATTTCCGTTCTATCACAGCTTCAGCTCACATTGATCATAAGACGCCATCTTGGAATGGTACCATCTTGGGTCAGAAGTGTTTCAATTTTGTTGTTCTTCAGGTGTTGACGTAACTGCTAACCAGGACGAAATCTCCGACCATGAGACCTTCCAGTTGGAGTTCGATTGGAGCACCAAGCGTTGGTACATCCGCACCATGCAGGACCGCTACTGGACTCTGGAGACCGGCGGTGGTATTCAGGCGTCCGGCGACAAGCGTTCTTCGAACGCTCTGTTTGACCTGGTGTGGCAGAACGACGGTTCGTTGGCGTTCCGCGCCAACAATGGCCGCTACGTGATCACGAAGCGCTCCGGCCATCTCTACGCCACTGCGGACGCCATCGATGACACCTGCAAGTACTACTTCTACTTGATCAACCGCCCCATCTTGGTGCTGAAATGCGAGCAGGGCTTTGTCGGCTACAAGGCCGCCAGCAACCCCAAGTTGGAGTGCAACAAGGCCACCTATGAGTGCATACAAGTTGAGCGCGGCGAGAAGGGCATCGTTTTCTTCAAGGGTAGGTCGTAGATTTCCAAAACAGTTCCGAGTTGTACTAAGTGTGGATTATTTGTCTAGGCCAAAACGGGAAGTACTGGCATGTGGATTCCGAGGGTGTGACCGCCGATTCCGACACCCAGGAAGGCTTCTACTTGGAGCTGCGCGAACCCACCAGGTTGTGCATCAAGAGCAACAACGGTAACTATCTCACTGCCAACAAGAACGGCCTTTTCCGTCTCGGCGATACCTCCATCGAGAACGCCACCCAGTGGGAGTACTAGACGCACTACGCATGTGCCGCAACGAAATTTCTGTACTATATATTTTCGTATTTATTATTCCCTAATTTATTAATGGTACTGCGGTTACACATTTTTAAACTACACCAAATTTTCGAACGCAATGCGAACCATCGCCCATCAATCGACCAAGTCATCAAGGAAGCAACAAGACTGCCATTTTCTTAGCGAAACTAGCGAAAACGAGCTCGTTCCAAAAAATGAAGCGGATTGTGGTCGCCTGCGATTTTACATTCACGGGAATGCGAATTCCGTTGCACTTATTTATTAACTCGTATCGTTTATTATTAATTTTGGTACTTACATTACATTCGATATACTTGTTCACACCTATACGAACATAAATTGTAACGTGAAACACATACACTATCAGTTATATTCCTAATGTATAGTATATGCATTTAATTGTAGTATATACGTTTATATTTTGAAAGTTTTACAATAATCGATATTGAGAGAGTTTTTTTGTTTGTTAATTTTGCGTACACGTTTTTTTTTTGCTCGATACATAAATAAATCAATAAATATGCAATATTTATATATTGACGCTATTGCCTAATCGCCAAATGTGATTATTTCATTACTTCTATCTACAATAAGCAGTTGAAAGTATTTATCAGGAAATCGAACAATCAATTACTGGTGTATTTTGATACTCTCGCCACCAAAATTTTGTATTTTTATATAACGCCACAACAATGTCCAAACAACGCAATATCAACAGAGTTTCACTGATATCTTGGAGGATGTACATAAATGTTTCATAAATTTTGTTCCCCATTAATCACCCGGCGTCGGCAGATGGGACGCCGAGATTACTGAGAATATATTTTGCGCTGTGTAACGATGTCACTAGTTTGTCACTTTAGAGACATGTATTTCTCGTTTGGGTATGCTCTAAACATTTTTTCCTGTATTGATTGTTTAACAATTATCATTAGTCTTACGGATATCTTTATATATGTCAGTGCTAAATGTCTATCGAGTATTCGAATTATATTGAACCTTTACACTTATGCATACATGCTCAATTCCTTAAATATAAATATATAAAAAACGATCAATGTTTCCTGGAAGTGAGGGGTGGGCGGTGAGAGAAGCAGAATTTCAGGCGTTTTATGAAGGGAGTGCGATGAATCGGCAATCACCATAGTAGACGTCAGCACTATTTAGTAGGTCAACTTGGATGCATGTTCCTTGATTTTCAATATTCTGTTATTTTTATCATTATTATGCCATTAAATTTCAAACTTATTAGACGGAAACGTTTAGGTACATTCACAAATTGAGCAGTTAGGGGAGAACGGGGTAATGGGAGTCACTTAAGGGGGTATTCTGGTCTAGAGGCATGAATTTTATGCAATTTTTAAAGTGTTATAAATAAATAACTATTCATTTTATACTAACATTTTTTTAACTACATGTTTCTTAATATTTGGCAATGCGTAATAACAGTATATAGATTCGTTTTTATTGCATATATCGTC
>JAODGA020000191.1:0-15448 GCA_027574885.2 Drusilla canaliculata | reverse complement strand
ATAAGAAAATCCTTAATAAACTCACGGACCTCAGTAGACGGAACACTCGACTGCACTCTGAGAGTTGGAAAGCGAATAAACAACTGTTTTAGACTGCTCTATATTACAATACAACAATTCTATGAAATTTAGGTTATGTATCTAGGATGTATCAATATTTACCAATGAACTATACTTGACCAGCCTTGCTATGGGGGCGTGGCCAAGAGGAGCCAAATATTAGTCTTAGGTTAATCAGAAAGTAAATACCAAATATTTATAATGTTAATAGTTTAGCCGAAAATCTTAATTTTCCCAGTCGTGTTTTTGACAAATTTTTAATTTTAAGCATCTTTGAATGACTAGCGGGTAAACTAACAGACTTGGAAAACTGTGCTTGACATCAACGGACGCGGAATCTTTCCAAAGCACTTATCGAATACTCGGAATCAAGGACAGAAAAGTTCCTATGTCTCATTGTCAGTAAAAGAGACTTAAAAACTATCCCGTGGAGATACCATCTCCATAAGATGGGCAAGGTAGCGACGGCTACTTGCCGGCTATGCGGTTTGGAGAAGGAATCAACCATCCACATAATGTGTCACTGTGAGACACTGCAGCACAAATGCCTTGCCTGTTTCAGAGTCAGGCGCCTATCGCCTACCGAACTGTGGGCAAGTGCTCCGAGGAACATCCTGAACCTGGTAGGAAAGGTACACTGGTCGCAGTGCAGGAACAGGGCGATAGGAGGCCCTGGACCACCCAGGCAAAAAATAACGGAAGTATACTAATAATGCATATACTCGGTAAGCCCTCCCTCGTGGCCTAGTTTAGATTTCTTAATGTTTAATTTGAAATCTCAAGTTATCTATAAGGCCGTGTCTGGCGAGCGTGTATGACTGTCCGCGCGGACAAAATACGTCAAGTCAGCAATTTGTGCGGCCCGCACGGTTTTAACGTGTTGCATGCGTTACTCTTTCTTCAATCGTTTCCCCTAAGCGCTGCAAAAATTGCAACCATCACTAAATCACAAAGATCATCCTTCAGCATCCGGATTGCTGCATAGCGACTAGAACGCATTCTCATAATGACCGCGCTAGATAATGCTCGAGTACAATGTTGGTTTGAGCACTCAAGTAAATTTAAATTTATTGATTCCCAGAAATTGGCCGACTTTTCTTCATTAAGAGCACTAACGCAAAGTATTCACTTCTAAATGCACCAACTTAAAAAAATGAGACCGAACGGTAATACAAACATTGTTCCCTACAACCCCCTACACAACATGGCACCAACAACCAACCTTTCAGCCGTTACTAAACCTAAAATATATATTCTTTCTCTTACCTGTCTCATTGAACACAACAAAAAAAGAAACAAATAGTAAAGTAAAACGTAAAATATAAAAAAATGTCTGTAAATGTTCACAATTCGATAAAACTTGCATGCTACCCGCGTCATTCCTGTAAATAAACTAAACAATATACACACGTAGCACTTATAATGAAACGCTGTAAGAATCTTTTATTCTGTATTAGATGTTGATGAAAATGATTCAGTTATTTCCATGCTCGTCTTGATGGGATGCACTCGCTTCGAATCACATTTGAATCGTTAAACGGCAAATACATATTGAAAATGTGCATATTTAGTATAATCTGAGGTACAAATACGAAATTATCAGTTCTGTTTGGACTACTGTGTGTGTTTCACTTATAAATACTCTTGATATTTGTTTACACAATCAACGTTTACATTTGAATTAATAGCCAGGAGACAAACCAAAAAGGAATCGAATTCATCGTTTAGCGCCTTCGTTTGTTCGGTTTCAATTCATAATTTCGTTACGATTTATACACATTTAGTTACTAATTTAGTCATTGTATTTGTTGGCCATCCAATCGATTTGGAATCAATTCAAACTAACCAATCTATCATACAACGAGCGGATATGCCTGAGAATCAATGTGCAAATATCTCTTGTATACAGGAAATATAAGTTCTCTTTGTTGCCTCCTCACTTTTCATTATCATCATTCAATGTATTTTCGTTAGTCATATTTAGCTTTCATTAGTTATATTCACTAATATTAATTGGTAGATGCATTAAATCGATTAGTAAAACACACCATTTCCGGCATAAGTGTTTGAAAAATCGTATCCCAACTAAATCGTACGGTTAGGTATGAAAATTTCCGGTTTAATTTACCGAACTAACACAGTCTTATAATGAGCAGTAGCCGGAAGGTTCTCGTCACTTTCCATATCCTTACAGTCTATAGCTTGCGAAATGAACAAGATTGGAAAGATTCCGAGTAAGTGTCAAATAAATTCGAAACTGTTATGGGGTTTTTACATGATTAGTAATAACGACATTACATGCATCATTCCACACGGCCATTATTAATGTTATTCCAATAAGATAATGTCATTATTACTGATTGTGTAGGAACTCCTTTACAAACAATTGATGCCATATTGAGGGGACAAAATGTTAACAAGTCACTTTCAACAAGTGTGTGCTGAGTGAAAATAAGAAAATTAAATAAAAAATTAATACAATATTATAATCAGTATATGCACATAATTAATAAACATTTAAAATCAACAATTTGTAGATATATATCTATATATGTATGTCACCATTACTGCTTTCAATGTTATCAGTGCAATACCCCCCAATGTATACTCATTGACTATGTGGCGCTATATCAACAACTTCGAAGCGTACACCGCGCATGCTAGTTAACAATTTGGTCGTTTTTCTGGAAGCCTGCCGGGTAAAGTTTAAATAACACGGAAACGAACCGAGTGCAATGAAAATTTAGTGTGTACGACTTGAGCTGTACGACAATTCGTTAACAATTGATAAGTAATTAAAGCTTTGTACGCTCAGCTGCAGTACGGCCCATCCCTCGAGCCGAAAATTAAAATCGAATAAAATAGTTTACATTGATTGGACGTTACATGGTAAACAATATAGCGCCACATTGCGTTTGTATTTGTGAGTATAAAATGCATTCTCCTCTTTCTGCTAGTTTTTTTTTACTCATGTTGCGCGGAATTCGCTTCCGCTTGTCACATTGATTATGATAAAACCGAAGGGGTCCCTCTTTAAATATTGTAGAGAATAACAACAAATAACATATAGAATTGTACACTCACACAGACACACACTAAAGTTTAAATCGCTATGTTCCGCTTCGTTTCGAGATTTTTTTTACAAACGTTCCATCCTGGCACGATCACGGAAATGTGTCTGTTAGTCATGTGCGCTTCACTTCGCATATCACCGACGCCGTCCCCAGCGTCCGTCAGCAGCCACTTGCACTCAGTCGTCGTAGCGCGAGTGCCAGCACCTTCCCTATACGGATATCTCGTAGTTCATATCGTACACACTGTTCCGATCCGGCGTGGACGGGCGTCCCTGATGCGCTGCGCCGCTGCCTCCGCCGCCACCACCACCGCTGCCACCCGTACCAGTCGAGCTCAACTCCACCGAGTCAGTCATTTCGAGGGCGCGCACAAACGACATGGGCCGCCGGCGAGCATCCGCCGCCGCTATCGTCGGCGTGCTGGCGCCGAGTTGGGCGGCACGTCGATGCACTTGCGGCGACTGCGGCGGCGGCTGCTGAGGATACACGGACACGCCACCACGCAGAGCTGGGTGGTACGCCCGCGGCGGCGGGCCACCGTATCCAACGACGCCACCGCCGCCGCCACCACCCTGCTGCTGTTGCTGTGTGGGACTAGTTGGATTTGAGCGGTAAAAGTCTGGATGCTGGGCGGCAGGCGGCGGGTAGCCGGGCGACGTGTCCTTCCACATGTAGACACCACGCTGCGGTGAATTGGCTAACTCTCGAATGTTGTCCACCGTGTTGTTGGTGCGCGCATGCTGATGACTGGCCAAGTCCATCTGACGCACCAGCTCACCCTCAGACATGAAGCGACGCTGCGGGCTGCCGCCGTATACAGCCATCGGCGCCGGCGGCGGACGCTGACACGTTGCCGCCGGTTGAAAATCGTAATATGGTGCGCCCATCATGCCACCGCCACCACCAGTGATATGATTCGATGGCACACCGATAAAATCGGGGCGGCGCGGTTGCGTGGGAGTGCTGGGATTTGATCTGCGGAGAGGAAGCAACTACATTTCTAGCACAACAGCAGTAACAAAAAAGAAAACAGGCAAAATATGAAGCGTTTCGTATGTCACATCCACCTAGAAACATCAAACTCACTCGTCTCCATCCACGTGGTTTGTGTATGTGTGTGTCATGTAAAAATATCGCATATATAGCAATATTGACACTGTATGATGGTAGATAACTCACCTGCGCACAGGGCTAGACATCGCCAGTGGCGTTGGCACACCGAGACTCTTGATGCGCTGCTGCATGGTCGGTGAGGGCCGCTGCGGGCCGAGACTGTCCGGCGTGCCGCTGCGATTCGCATCGATGCCACGCGGTCGTGGATGCGGACTATGACGCGCATACTGCATTCGCTGTTGCTGCGGGGGATGCCGCGGCGATTCCCCATCTACGGGCGGTAGGAAGAAATTATTCTTAGAGCCGTGTCTCTGTAAAGGAGGGGTGGGCTCACAGTCTTGCGATTGCGACGCTGACGGTTCCAGGTCCAAGTCCATGCCATCGCGTCCCGGCGACAACTAGAAAAACCACCACATCACAATCGTGTTGAAAAACATTCAAGCAGAATCCAATTAGATCGACACCAACCTTATTATAAGCATTGGAATTCAAGCTGCGCACGCCATTGCTGTTGTCCATGTAGGTCTTCACCTGACTGTCGTTGGTAATCGTCGCAATGGGGCCATGCAGCGTGTGATTCTTGACCACATACTTCTTCGGACGCATCAGACTGAAACAGCACAGCCAGAGGTCAACGTCATCCGGTTGTATTCATTACACGCCGTGCGACAAACAACAAAACAATTAACGAAAAACAAAACCTACATATACCCCACACAGCACGTTGTTATTGCAATTTCTGACTAGCGCTTAAATTCCATGCAAATTTCAACTCAACCATGATGAAGGTATACACCCTGAATGAATAAAAACTATTAATAATGCAACTATCTCAGATGAGCGACACCTCAATGAGGCTGTACTCCTCTAAATAAAAAGCAACAAAATAACATACCTGGGAAACTGTGGTCCAAATTGCGTATAACAACAGTTGTTCCAACATCCTCTCGAGAACGGATTGAAGCCGCCCTTGAACTTCCCCGTCACCTGCTCGTTGGTCGTCCGCCCGCGTGACACCAGCACCATGTGGAATGCAGTGAGACCAAATATTGGTATTGCTAGTAATGTGACAAGTCCCATGAGTACCATACTAAGCATAACAATAAGGAATCAACACAGTGTAAATTTCAGGTGAAATCTTAGTTTTCAAAAGGATACGCTACAATTGGCTCCACATCTGTGAGTCTATCCTTCTTTTGTAGCACAAATATCAAACTCAGTGTAAAGATGCCAATCATGTGCAAACTGAGTGAGATGAGAAAGAAGAAAAAGAAGCGATAATTTCGTCTTCCTATGCAGTTGTTCACCCATGGGCAGTGATGATCAAATGTCTGCAATAAACACAATTATATAGATGCAAGATTAATCTTGGCAATGTTCTAGTAAACTATTTCTTTTGCCAATGTGTACACATAATGTAAACATTATGTCAATATTTACATGCACATGTGCTCTTGATTAAATGTGTGCCTAAAAATATTGCAGAGCATATTGTGTCTGTGTTTAAACAAGTGTCTACCCATTTCGATTTTTATAGGGTTGTTTATAGGGAAACACTTTGTATATTGCTTACCTCAATGCAATGATTGCAAACACTGCAATGTGAACATCTTGGTGGACGATAAAATTTGCATGTAACACACCACTTCATCCGCACAGTGATGCCGTTGATGTCCACGTTGCGATAGAGCGGTGCTCGGAAGTCATCCTCACGGTCTTCATCAGGTGGCGCTAAAAATAACCACTGATTACGGACAGTAAAAAAGGAGTTCGAAGAGCTCCACAAGCAGACACGCACACCCACAGCAATTCATCACAAATATAAATCCTATCTAAATATAAATGCAATGAGAGACGCACTTACCCTTTGGGATGACACCAGGATCCATGAAGGTGGCGAGGGTGAAGTTGGCGAGCACAAAGAATGTGATGACACCCTGGCATACTGGCACCCACGGATAGTGGTGGATGTAATACTCGGCGCTGAAAAACACAACGGACGCGTTTAGCAGGTAGCAGGCAGGCTACGGACGCACACAACACTCACGGAAAGTAGAAGAACGAGGATGTGGCGACGAGCAGCAGGATCCACGCGAACGTCGCAGGCAAGTAGCGCGTCTTCACGTTGCACTTGGGCATGCTGGCGGCGGAGGCGGCGGCGGCAGGCGTTGACGTGCGCTTGTCTTGCGTTTATTCGAAGACGCGAAACCGAACGCGTTCTGCCATGCAGGTCAACATGGCTGCAGCACGGAGATCGCGGCTACGAGTGTTGGACGAGCTGATGAAACCATAGGATGAAAGTGAACCGAACGCGAAACGCGATCGTCGCACTTCGTCGCACGTCGAACAAAATCTGTTTTTGACAGCTGGTCATTGTCAAAATCGTCAAAGACGGTTAAACAAAAACCGAAGATACACGAATTTACACGATAATTATTTTTTTAAATTTGTTTTTATATTTTAATTCTACTTAGGTTTAATTAAAAAAATATCTTTTTGGTTAATGTAAATTATTTGAAACAAAAATAAAACATTTAAATAAAACAATTTAAATTTGTAATTTATAAACCGGTTTCTTGGGCGTACCCGAATTAACTTCGTTTGTTTTCGTGAAATTCAAATAGCAAAATTTAAATTGTCATTTTGTTTTCTGTGTTTATAAATAAAATATATTTGTAATAAATAAATTTAATATTGTGTTTTGTATTCAAAAATCTTTGTTACGTTTTTTAATTATTAACTCTGCAATTTTACATTTCTGTTAGGTTAGTTTACGTCAGTATTCTCAACTGACGCGTGTGACATAAATAGCGAAATCCAACGGATTTTCTTGCGTGTGTTGTGTGTGTGTTGCGTGTGTCAACAAACGGAGTTTTACCACATTTCACTAAATATTTGTGCCGTAATTTAATGCAAACTATTCGCTATTAGCGTAGCTAAAAATGAGGAAAACAAGGAGCAGGCGCAGTCAGAATACCACACAGGATGTTTCAATAAATGAAGAAACAAAAGCAAGTTTAGGTTAGTCCCAAATATTTCGCGTTCTTTTGCGTTTATATTTCCGTAAATACTTCTAGTTGCGGATGATGTGGATCATGCAGATCATGCAGATGTAACAACCAGGGACGATTTAAACAAGAAAATGAACGGTTTGCGCTGTGCGAACGACGAGCTGGTGAAGGATAACGCAAACAAAAAGCTACAAATTGCTACATTGCATAGTGATAGGTTGAAACTAATGAATGAAGTCAACCAGTTATCCACTGAATTAGGAGCATTTAAAACACAGCAGCAGGATGTTAATGCAATGGTTAAGGATATCCTTAGGAAATTTGGGCAATTGTCTGATGATTTATTGCGTTTGTTGGAAAGGACACATGGTAATTATATAAGTTGTTTTTTATATGTGGCTGAAATTTATATGTCTAAATTTTTGAGTTTTTTTAAAAACCTATGTCAATTCAAAATATATAGGTGTTTGTATAATTTTGTAGTTATAAATTATTCACCAACAATTGAGATGAACACAAAAAGAAAAACAAATGCAATCAACATAACAAATGCACAGCAAACACATGCAGTGAAACCAATGATAAGTGGTCATACCATTCAAAATCCTGTTATAAATCTACCCAGAGTTTCACCAGAACAACTGGAGAGAATGATTGGTAGAGTTGCAAATGATTCTAATGTGAATAACATCAATGAAGAGGCAGACATGGCAGAAGCAAGCATTGATGATGTTACTCTTGTTGCTACATTACAAGAAGATAATAATGAAATCAATGGTGAGCAGGTAATGGAAACCATTGAGTCTGAAAATCATGCAAATTCACATGATTTACCCACAATTATGGAGGAACCTGAGTTTATTATTTCACCATCTGTAAATGTCAATACAAGACGGCGACATCTTCAAGCATTCCATGCACATTCTGAAGCTGATTTGACAATCAGTAATAATTCTCTGCAAGTTCCTGAGGAGACTGCAAATGAGCCAGAGGCAACAATATCAAATGTATTGCGTACATCTCAACGGGTTACAATGCGTCGCCGGCAAAACATCCCGCCAATGCCGGTGGAAACCGCCACATCGCTTATTTCTTCACCAACAGCATCAGCATCACTCTTGCAGGAAAGTGTAATGAGTAACACACATTTTATTGATGGGCTTGGTGCCGCTGATATGGCGTCCACACCACTGGCTGTTGTCAATAATAATGAACGACGGCGAATCCAACTTGATAATGATAGAATTGAAGCAAGTGCTTCAAATGTGTCTGTAAGGTACATATATTTTGTCTTTAACTACCTGATTGTTTAATAAAGAAATAAATGCGTATTACAGACGCGGTAAAATGCCTCAATGTTCAGTCATAATAACACGGCTTTCAACGACAGTGAAACGGAAATCCATCAGTCCTAGACCGTCACGTTCAAGTGAAATATCTTCCAATAGGACTGACTTAACGGATCCATCGACAATTTCAGCAAGTTCGTAAGTATCCCCAATAAAATGTGTGAATATATAAATTAATTTATGGAATTATAGTCCTAAACGACGACCAACTAGGGCGGCAAAACCGAAAAATTTGAAGGAAAGCACATTGAAGGGGTATGCATGAACAAATTTGATGAGTAATTATGATTAATGCTGATTATTTTAGGAAATTACGCCGCAGGAATTAATCATGTGTGAAGTTTGTCTTAATTTATCTATGTATAAGCTACTTTTATACTTATTATGGTAATCACTGTTGTTACTTTTGTTTGGGGAATTTCGTTTTTATGAACATTGATTAAGCATGTAAATCATACGATTTTAAAATAGAAACTGAATGTAATTGCTGTTAATACAGAAAATATGAAAATAAAGTCTGATTTTCTAATAGTTATTCTATTTTACTGTTAGGATTGAGTGTAAGTTGGTACAAATAGTTTAAGGCTGATTTGCATCAATATTGCTAAATTTCTGTTTGGTAAATTTTTTGTAAGAAGAACCTTACTATATGCAACCCAGTTTGCAAATTTGATTAAAATAGTTTTGTTTGTAATTAATGTTATTATTTTTTTGTATTTAATTTATTGTAATTTTATTATATTATAAAAAATATTGTGCAAAATTTTCGGAAAACATCAAATTTATTAAATTTATCAAAACTTAAATGCTCGCAAAAGTTGGGTTATATTTCCATCATTCACGTGTAGACTTCATTCGAAAACACCAAATATATTATACTAAGTATAATATATTTGGAAAACACACATAAGCAGACTATAAAAATAAATAAATTGAGAGGCAGTAACTTTTGCTACAGAATGGCAGGCGGGAACAAAGAAGCACCCGTGCTTCTGAGCATCCCAGAACTACATAAACTCCGCGACGACACAGATTCCTGCGTTAAAGTCAAAACTTGCATACATCATATTATATTGCACCCATTTCACCTCTCAAATGTTGGAAACTCAATCAAAGAGATACTTAATGCAGGAATTGCTCAATACCACCATGAGTAAGTTATTCTATATATCTTTCTCATTCTGCTTAATTTAATTGGCTTTCTGCAGATTTGAAGGAATTTTATTGGGCTATGAGAATATTAAACTATTTGGATACAAAGCACCTATGTATGATGACAAATGTTATTTACATAAGAAAATAGAAGCAGATTTTTACATCTTTAATCCCACAGTTGGTAGTATACTCACAGGTGTAATCAACAAGAAAAGTGATGATCATATAGGCTGTTTAGTCCACAAGTTGTTCAACATTTCATTGCCTAAACCCACAAATGAAAGAAACTGGTTGGGTACTAATGCTGTACTTGGACAAGGTGTACAATTCAAAGTTACTTTTATGAATTTAGATGCCAGACTTCCTTACATCAAGGGCGAGTTGCTGTAAGTATTTAATTGCTTATTTTTGTGGTCAATTTATGGTTATTTGCTTGGCTTTGTAGAGCTTTAGTTTCTGAGGATAGTGGAATTAGTACTAGTGATGAGGTGACTGAAATAAATGCAAAAAGTTCAAAGAAACTGACTAAAAAGGTGAAGAAAGAAGAATCTGAAGATGAGAATGCATTGGAAGATTGGAATCAATTTGAATCAATCCGAGAGAAATTGAAGAAAAAGAAGAAACAAGATGAGGCTACTCAAGATACAGAAGAAAGTGCATCACCTAAGAAAAAGAAGTCCAAAAAAGGTAAAATTACAAAGGAGCAGAAGAATACATCAACTGATAAAGTACTCCAAGAACTAGAGCAGAAATACCAAGATAATCTGTCAAATTTGAAAGATATGGCTCAAAGTGAGAGTTTGAAGGTAAAAAAGAAAAAGAAGAAGGACATGACAAACATTGTAAAAGAGGAATTCTCACAAGAAGATACTATGGGTGATAAGGATAAGAAAAAACACAAGAAAGCAAAGAAAGAGAAGAAAAATAAAGACAAAAACTCAAACAAAGAACGTGATTGGCTGGATGATACTCTTCCTGACTTAAATTTGGATGCTCTATTTGCTGATGGTACAATCAATGGTCTGAACAATACTAACTCTGAGCCAATTCAGTGTGATAATATTATCTTGCCAAATGATTCAGAAATGGATGAAGTGTTGAAGGACATTCCTATCAAGTCTAAGAAGAGTAAGAAAAGTTCAAAAAAACGGAAATTGGATGAAGAAGTTGATAATGAGCTTATGAGTAAGAAAAAGAAGCGTAAGAGTACCTAAATCTGCTTAGGTATTGTTGTTTTTAAATCCAATTAATTATAAATTGTAATAAAATTAAAACAAATGATATTCATATGTGTGATTTTTATTTTTCACATTAAGTTGGTTATCATGAGACATCACATCAATATAATTGGTATATTTGAGTATATGTAGAATATTTGAGATGCAAGAAAGTTCACTGCAATGAAATTTCACCGCAATAAAATAATTAGGTTAGCTATGGTAAGTTATATTTCAATCTGGTATATCGTCGTTTAAAATGCAACATGGCATATTTTATGCAGTACTCTCATGTTTTAGTCAAAAACATCTGCCTTGTCATTCGGCTTGGCTGATAGATTTGAACATACACTGTGTTTGCACTAGCGTGCAATTAATAGAGTTGTTTATTCATTTTCGGGTATTATTTTGTATTTATAGCTGTGTGAGAGCCGGTGTGAACACCGTGTATGTTCAAATCGTTTGACCGAGCCGAAACAAGCCGAATGACGGCAAATTATTTCGACTAAAAAATGAGAACGACGATTGAATTTATCAACATTAACTAATTTTAGCAGTGTAATTTCATTGCTGCAAATTTTCATATGGCAATTTCATTGCCGTGAGTTTTCATAGAAACACAATATTTATGGTAGTGGCCAAGGTAATCCAGAGAAATCGACAGGACCACCCAATCCAGCATCGGCTTCAAGAAGACTCATTATCACAGCCATAGCTGCTTCATCATTGCCATCAGTGGAAGGATGATTGGTTGGTGATTCCCGTACTGCATCTTCCATCATTCCCATGACACGACTTTCTGATGCTGGTAAGGTGACAACGCTTCCCCCTGTTAGATTTTTGATATTTACAATATTCATGTGTTTAGCGAATTTTACGAAAGTAATACAAACCTGGATCTGAGAGATTTGTAAGTGATATATTCCCATGTGCTTGACTAAAGTGCGTCTCCTGTGATTGGTAATTTTGCATAATTTGACTCTGATCTCGCGATATTCCTCCACATGGTACACTCGTAGTTATTTGAGATTCATTAACCCTCATTGGCTGTAAGGTTGACTCAGCTTCCGAAGTGGGTGACTTTTCCGGTGTGTCTCCTCCGCCTCTTCGCTGAATATTTTGCGTATCTAAAACTTGCTCAGCAACTTGCCGCCCAATATTACTAGCCTCTACATGATCGTGTATTATACGCTGAATTTCCTTTCCTGAGTTTTGCGTGAAGAACTCGAAGTTTTCCCGAATGTTTTCAGAGCGTTCCGCAGTGCTTTCGACAGTGCGCAGGTCAGTGGGTATCAAACTGTTTTTGGCGATAACGCATTCAATCTCTTTCGTCCATGGATTCTTGAATGCCTTCCATTCGCTTTGCAAACGCACAAAACCATCGTCTTTAGTGCGAAATCTGTATATTTTTGTATTTATACGCTCATTGTTCTGAAGAGCTGTCTTGTGGTACTCGGACAGTGTTTGAATATCATCATTGTGGTAATATTCATACATACTTGTTCCAAGGAGTTCCTGCGGGAGGAACCCGAGCACAAGAGTGGCACGCTGGTCAACAAAGAGGAATTTTCCATCGAGGGCATGTCGGGAGATAAATTGTACGTTTTTCACATTCGGCCGCAGTGTAGATGGTACAATGGTTGAGATTTTTGGCAAAATACGTCCCACTGCTACCAAACAGGACAGGTTAAAAGAGTCACCTTCACCTTCATGTTCATCTACGCCGATTTTAGCCGGTGCCCATGATTTCAAATAACCCGTACATTGAATAACGTTGAATTTTTTGTCGGAGCTTTGCTTGTTTTTACGTCGATGACATCCAGTTGTCGTATCCGCTTCTTCCTTAACTTGCGCCGAGAGTTTGCACTTCATGCGACAGAAGAAGGAGCGCCTTGCACCCGGACACATTCGGGACACACCCGGTGGGAGGTCGGTTTTCACTGGCAACATAGCTAGACAACAATAAAACATCGCCATAAATGCATGTTTAATTCATGCTTTGCTTACTTTTCGCGTCGATTAACCGCTCGCGGGGATTTAGATCAGATGAAGAAAGTTGTTCTTTCACTTTGGCGACGTCCTTCGGATGCAGAATGTCGAACATACTTTGACCAAGAAGGTCACCCTTGATACAAAGAAATTACAAAACTACACAACTAGAAGAATGACAACAAATATTACCTGTGAATAATTTAGAACTTTTGATACTGATTCAGAGACATAGAGAATACGTCCTCGGTCACATCCCACAACAAAGAGGAAACCATCAGCTGCCTGCAGAGGAATAACTCAAAGAAAAACTTAAATAAGACAAACAAATACTTGACACATTTACCTGTAAAATCAAATGTTTCAACTCCTGATCAGACAAAAACGATGGTTTGTAATGTCCTTCGGTGTAGGAATTAACAGCACCTCGAATAGTCTTCAGGTGTTGCACCGCCATCCGTAAGACTGTTAACTTATCCAATTTTCGGGACATTGCATGACACATAGGGACAATCGAAGACAACTCTGTGATGTATGTGTTCATTTTATCCCGACGGCGTTTCTCAATTTCGCTATGATTTTGTCTGAATAACATTATTTAACACAGAAAAACATATAGCATACAGTCGATTAACGGTTCTTTTATTTTGCGCGGGAAGGCGTGATCAGTAATAGAAAATGAAAGTCAACTTGTACAATGGTAATGGTAATGCTAATTCTTGCAAATAACGGTTATTTACAGAGTGTTATGGAAACATTGATACTGATCGGTTGGTACTTATTCTTTCAACTGATCAACCGTTGCAGTTTGCAAATTCTCGTTAATTTCTTTGCAACCTTGACGCTTGACTCTCGCGCCGCCATGCAGGGCTTCTAAATCTATTACTATTACCTCACACACATACTACACGCACACATTCCGAACTATTACCGTAATATTATTATGTATTTCTTAATCATATGATTATTGAACTTGAAGGAATTTACAGAAAAACTCACTTTTTGTTGTCATCAACGCTTTTGCCCGATTTCATGTTGTTTCCGACATCGTCGTCGAAGTCGTTCGGATCACTGTTTGCCAATTCAAAACATATTAATTAACTTGTTGTACAAATACGAAGGATACATGGAAATATCAGCATCTTGGGAAATTACCAGACGTCATTGCAGCGGGAAAGGGTGACGTTTTGCGGGTGTAATTACCCTGCGATTCGCACCTTTGATGCGCTTGCATAGGGCTTCACTTTTGGAATTTCTTGGTATCCAAGATTACGTCAACTCTCAACCGTTATCAAGACGCAGGCAATTAACACAAGTTTAGTTTGACAAAAGCAAAATGTTTACATTTACTTCAACTTTTATATAACAGCAAGTTTTTACAATTGTTATATAATTAGTATCGGTAGAGAAATATGACTTACTTATATGAAGATTTTCTCTTTCGGCTTGTTAGGGATGCATTGTGTAAGGGTTGGACGTCCACAATTGTGCTTTCGATCGTTTCCAGGTCTGTTGTTTGTGGATCATTTTGATACAAGCTTGAAGAACACGGATGTCTAAATAAATGAATCAATCAAATTTTAGAGCCGTTTTCTTGATTGGACGAAAAAAAAAAATTTTTTTGCATATTTTCCTGAAAATGAAGTATAACTCATCAATAAACAATTTAATAGCGTTTATTTAATTAACGAGTGACGATAAACAAATAAATTTTATTTTAACGAGTGAGGATAAGCAATGCAGCGTTGTGGTTGGTTGAAATCTCTACGATTCTCGACGATTCTTCACAAATTGTTATTGATTTTTATCTAAATGTAATGCGTGCGTTTACACAGAATTTTTATTACGTACGTAGGTCGCTAGTAGGCGCTTTGACAACGCAAGTTTGGTTTGAACGGTTCCTTATAAAAAATCCCAATTGGCGGACATGGAACTATAACCTTGAAACGTCACACTACGGCTTACAGTTATTACGAAATGTCAACAGCCTCTAAAATTGTAAATTTTTGTTCAAATTATGTCCGCAGTCTGTACTTTGTATAATTTATATAATCTAGCTTGTGTTAAGCAAATTTTCAGACGAGTTGAGCAAAGAAACATTGTACATTGTACATTGTTCCGTGATTTATAGTACTTGCTTTGCTTGTACTCCAAAAGCACGTAACTGGTGCAAATATTTTCCTAGTTCATTGCTTAAAGTACTATTCTCACTCCAAAAATCACCAAAATTTTGAACTTAAGTTTTTTTTATCAAAATACTGTAATTTTATAAAATTTTTATTTATTTTCTTAATTATGGGTCATTCTAAAAACAATACGTTTTATTTTAATATTAAAAATGTGAGCTTTGTTTAAACCGCCATCAATGTAAAAAAAATATTTTACTTTATTACACAATATATATTCTCAAAGTTGGATGTTTGTGATGGTATACTTGTGATTCTTCTAAAATATTAAAAATCTTGCTTTTTTAGAAGATT
>JAODGA020000178.1:0-21118 GCA_027574885.2 Drusilla canaliculata | reverse complement strand
GTCTATGTCTCGACCAGAGAGACCCACAAATAATCTCATATCGCCTGGCATGATGCCACGTCGGATGAATCTCCTCCGACCCGAATTAAAATAATGTCCGTCGTGCAAAAACATAAAACGCATCATTAAAGAAGCGCGCCGGGAGCACACCAGCGACTTTTACTGGGGACTTTACTGTGATTCCGACGACAATTTATGGGCGCATCTTCGCAGACGTGGCCGCTGTGCAACAACAAGAGCGTTTAACGCACGTTTAATTGCAACGTCTTTTCTTAGCGTCTCAAAACGCGATATCTAGTTTTGACGACGTCGACGACGACGGCGACGTGAAAGACGTATAATTAGATGCACGTGACGAACGAACGTAAAAATACAAATCGACATTACGAGAGAGAGTTGCGCTGCTTGTTAGTGCAATCTTTGGTGGCGCGTCGCGGTGTATGAGTAGCTACTCAGTACGCGTTGCTCAGCGAGTTGGTTTATCTAATGAATTATGCGCGTCGCGACGCGAGCGTTGATGAGACGGCGGCAGGTGTCGAAGCGACGCCCGAAAAGCCTTCAAAGTGCCTAAGAATGTGTTGTTGTGTCTAGAGATGAGGCAGTTCTAGGGTCATTGCGCTTCCCCAACCCTTCGATAGGCAAAATATCGCCGCTCCATTTCTTCGACACTCGCGCGCCTCGTGCGAGCATTGTTTGGTTGATCATTAGCGCAAAAGCTTTTGTTCGTTGAGCATCACGCGTCTTTGGTTTCTCTCATTTTTTTGCTGCATTGTCTTGAGCCGAGGAATAAAAAAATCGAGAACTGCTCACGAAACGCGCCATTACAGAAATTATCGTTGCCTTTTTGCCGTTGTCTTAGTTTCATAATATAATATAATGTGAATTATTATAATTTATGTAAATATGGTAATGGCGCTTTATTACCGCGCATTTAGCCAACGGCCACGGCTCATCGTTTATCTATGCGTGAGTTTGATGATGGGCCAACACGAAAGCCGATCAAAAACGATTTTTTCCTCTTGCTCGGGCTCGATTTGGTTTTGGTTTTGTTTCGATATTGCGCAGGCGGGCCAAGCATTGTGGTTGGAGATTCCTTTGCGCTGCCTCTCGCTCCATCGGCCGACTCACTCGACCCATAAGAGTGAGACCGGAATGTAGACGTCAGATCGGAATCCCACAAAGCGCGCGAGAAGGTGAACTTGTAATATTTTTATGAGCCGGCTCGCAGCGATTGGATGAGTGACGTGACCCGTCATTAGTCCATCCGCTCGTGATATATGTGTGCGCGCGCACACAGCGCGCACAGAGCTGCGGGCCAAAGAAGCGCAGCGATCCCAAGCAAAAGGATTGAACCAAGGAGGAGACGCACACATCACCTAGAGCGATGGAATCATGCCCGTAAAATTCCTAATATGCGTGGAGACGCTCCAAAGAGAGGCTTAGCGTAAAACACGAAAGACCAACCACAGCAAGTTTCCGACTGATCAAGAATGCAACCTTTCCATACAAATAGCCTACAATGTAGCAATGTAGCAGGTCCCAGGACCTGTTGTTTGCCATTGTGCTGCTGTTACTATTAGAAATCTATTAGAACTCTGACTGGGACATTTTGGGGGGACGACCGCGACACTTTTACACTCATTTTACGAGCACCCGAAAGACGTTTGGGCGTCTCGTAAAACGTCCCCAAAACTGTCACTCCCGTCTCTGCGCCGCGCCGCTGCCGCCTCAGCCAGCCAGAGAGGTGCTTGCTTATCGCGGGGGAATACTCAAACACCCTAATTATGAAGATAGCGCCGCTCCTGGTGGCTAAACCTTTTATGCGCTCTTAAACACCCGCGCACACAAAGCAATTCGCAATAAAACCCATTCCAGAAAACAACTATTCGACCCACCAACAACATGCACGTGGCGCCCATGCGCGTAATAACAACAACCGAAAGCCATGCGCAACTAATCGACTCATGACTTTGTTTTCTTTTTCGCTTTCAATGTATTCTCATTTGTGTGTGCTTTGTTGATTCGCACGCGCGTGAAGTGCACATTGTGTTTTGCGGGGAACAAAAGCGCCCTTAAATCCGCTTTTCGACACCGCAACACCAACGTCGGCGGCGTGGCCTAACAACGACCACCCCACCGTAGTCCACCGACCAACCAACCCCATGTACACGCGCCGCACACAAACAGCGATTGTTATTAGGCGAATATGATGCTTTTTTATTTTCGGGTAGCGCAGGATTGAGAGTCTTGACATGGTTCCCCTTTGCTTACAAGAGCCGGGATAATGACGTTATTTTTAATTAAAATGCTTTCGTATGACTAGTAGCTTTTGTGCAGACACCCCTTTGGCTCATGTGGTATCTCGATTTGATTTGTAGGTGACGCGAGTAACGCGAGCATCGGCAGCGGCGAGGGCACGGGCGAAGAGGACGACGACACCAACGGAAAGAAGAACCAAAAAAAGCGTGGCATCTTCCCGAAAGTCGCTACGAATATACTCCGAGCGTGGCTATTCCAGCATTTAACGGTGAGTGTTACTGCCTAGCCCCTAAACCCTCAAAACACTCGAGTGTGGTGAAAGTTATGCAAATGTCATTGGCGCGCGCGAGCACTTCGACGCAATCCTCTTCAGAGATAAATATAAAAATCGTTTAGATCGCCATCGGATGCCGATGGGGCGGGCGGAATGGCCGCTTTCCGAGGATTTTCACTTGTCTTCTACACACACACACATACACACGATACTGTGTAGTACACAGTCTTGGAAAGGCGCGGCACGTTACAGCTCGCAAGACGTGAGCTCGTGATTCCCAGCACGATCGTTTGAGCGCGGCGCTATTGTTGTAAACATCTCGTTTACATCGGCTTCTAAAGACCGTTCGCCTTTAGTGGCACTTTGGTGCGATCCTTATGACTCAATCTGGTTGGATCACAACGAGCTCTCGGTTGTTGCGATTACGCTCGAAAACATGAAACGTTTGAGGTGGTTTTGTAGGTTGCGCTCGACTACACCTGACATATCGTATTAGTTGATGGCGGGGGGTTTCTTTTTCTCTGATTCATGGACTGACCACGTCAGAAAGGAGCAAATTGCGGATGTGGTGTAGTTGTGGGAGAGATCGTCGAGTCATCCAGGCGTCCCCCTTAGTAGTACGGATAGTGGATCCTAGTCGGGCCCAAAGTTGCGCGTTGGTAGGAGATGAGTCGCGCAAGCACTTTGTGCATGAATATTTGAGCGATGCATCACGCCGGACCCCGTGCGCTATCATACCCACTGATCCCGGCTTACTTGCACGACTCATTAACTCTCTGTGCTAATCCCACCATCGGATATTGTAGCCCCCCAGAAGGGACCCAGCGTCGATCGATGCACATTGCGTCCAACACTCACTCTCCTCACATTCAACACCACCTTTTGTAATTACCAACCAACTTTCAAATCATCGCCTTGTAATCCATCCAATTTGGATCACTGAACCCATAAATTTCTTCTCATCAGTCTCAACTATGAAGCTCAGTTTTTGCCGCCGCGGTGGATGGAAAATATTAATTAAAGCTTTTTCCGTTCGGTCGTGGTTCCGTTTTCAGAGGTGCGGAACGCCGAGTTTAGAGCGTAGGCGAGTCGGGCGTAATTACATTCACGTGACTCCCAGCGTCGCGCCGCACACCGCCGTCCGTCGCAGGAAAGAAAGGTGTTTTCCTCTTCACACCCGGTGCCCGGTGTCGGTGCCCCGGCATGAAGAAGCCAGCAGCAGCCCAGCAGTTGCAATTTCATTAAAAGGGGACTTTAACAGTCGCATTCATAAATCACGGCAACGGCTCGCGCGCTCGCTTCTTATTTACAACCGTGCGGCACACGCGCGAGCTGCAGCGACAACGAACAGGCAAAAAATAACGCTCGTAATTAGCATTTTCATTAGTGTTGTAACTGCCTCCACATACACTATGGCCTCGGACACCTTAACAGTTGCACTTTCTTATTTGCATTCATATACTCGTGCCACACACATCACACGATTGGATATGTTTTGACTGCTGAAAGTGTAACAGGAGGTCCCTTTTTTCTCCATTGCGGAATAAATCGCCCTGCAAGAAGCAATCATCTTGGAATATGCTTATGCGATGTTTTTATGTCTATATTAGTCTCTCGCATCACATGGAAATTCTTTTTCTCTTTGCTTCCCCTAGCTTCAGGATGAGAATGGCCGTGTAGCAAAAGTGCATTCCCGCAGTGCGTCTATTTGTAAATCGTGCATTCTCCCATTCGTTCGTTTCCGACCAAGACAACAATGACTCCCCAGGATATTTTCGATATTTTGCGGTTTTCTGGGGGGCTGTGGATGCTCATCATAAGAAGGGGCGACGTGTAGCTGCAGTTGCAAAATGTGAATCTCGCAAAAATTGACGAAAAAATGGTCTTTCCGGGTACGAGCTTCTATTTCCGGTCGGCTGCTGCCAGAGGGGTGGTTGTATTTCCGCCGCGCGCCGGCTGCGCTCAGTTATCCCGGGTTTATCCGACGTACGTCGACATGTGTCCGCCTGAGACCACCATGCGCCGCGATATATAGAAAATCCAAGTGGATTTCCGCGTTCCGCATGTTTGGCTCCCACCACACGGACGGTGGCGGCGCAATACATTCTCATCATAAAAAAGTGTCCCTCATACCAATCGCGCGCGCGCCCATAGTCATGGGACGTGGAGCGAAATTATCGACCCGTTCAATTTTCCGACATCCCAAAAGACGAAAAACTGCAAAATCGTAGTGAAATTGGCTGGACGCCCACCCTGACAGTGCCAGACAGCTCTGCTAGAAATGAAAAATGACAAAATCTAAACGAAACGAAAATTCGTTTTTTGATGATTTCTGATGCGCGCCGCACACGCATATATTCACTCACGCTAGCAGCCTCCAGGGTGCATTGAAATCCTTCCCGGGGCCCATCAAAATGGATATGCCGCTCATATGTAGTTACCTAACCGGCATGAAGGTGGTTGTCTGGCCTTGGCAAGCGGAGGAGACGTAGACCTCTTCTCCTAAGAATAGCAGGGGTGGTGTGTGTATGTGCATCTCGTTGCAAGGTATTCGGAAAAAGCACACAAGACGGCCGTTTGGCGATTCCCAGCATAATCATAAAAATCACTATGCATTCGCATCTTTGCCGCATTCCTAAGGGTTATCTTGCCCGCGAGAGATCGGGTTATGGGTCTCCTAGGGGTCGTGCGATGGGGAACGAATGGTGCTCAAACGTGTGTAATTCAGACGGCGGGCGGGGGTGGCCCAGAAATTTTCCAAACGCGTGTGTGACTTACGGCAAGGGGTTGCACACCCACTCGGCCCTTCAGTGATTTCACCTCCCTTGATAGGAGAAGGAGGTGTGTGTGACGCGTGCACGGGCGTCACCCGTACGTGCACAAAGTCGACTTTCCCAGGACGCCCAGGACTAGTCTCACAAAAAACATCACCCAAAAATTTCGAAATATAATCACGTTTCCCATGTTTCTCTTGTTACGCCTGATGTTTTGGAGGCGGTGCGACACCCATTATGGAGATGAAAAGTTGCTGACCCGTTAACGAGTCAGCAATCACTCCACTTCTGGATGCATCATGCGACGCTAGGGGTAATAACGACATTTAGATATTATTATGATTGGAAGTACGTTGACGTTTCGTGCTTACTGCGGCGCGGTGAGGTGTCAAGAGGAGGAGGTGGTGAGGTGGTGGTGGGAAGCGACGTGGAGGAGGTCCGTGTGCGTCGACGTCGCACGCCGGTGCCATTGTTTCCGCTCGAAATTGGATTGCACGCCCTCGCCAATTACCTAGATTGCTTCTTCTCTCGTCTCATGCGCGCGCCATGCTTTCGCTCGCATGTTCACGTTCCCAAGGTCTTCTTTGCTACCAGGCGAAACTATCAACCATCGCATAGACCCGCCGCCGAGCAAAGACAGGCGTAACATGAACAAAGATATAATATGCTGATACTTCCTATTGCCTTTGTGGTGCAAAATCATTGCAGTTGTAGCAGGAATTTTGAGATTAATTGCTTTCCGTTGCTTGATTACAGCATCCGTACCCTTCGGAGGACCAGAAGAAACAGTTGGCACAAGATACCGGCCTGACGATACTGCAAGTCAACAACTGGTGAGTGTAAATTTTGTATATTCTATCTCTAGCATCCCTTGACTTGGGTACGACGTGGAAAATGATTATGTTACAAACGCGAATTACCTACGTATAAATCAATCGCGATATGGATTTGCGCGTTTATGCGCACGTGTACTGGAATGGAGTCGGCGAGGGGAGTGCTAATTAGATTTGATCTCCTCGCCGGCTCTCCCTTTTTGCCAGCCGGTAGCATCGAAATGTTGCGCGAGCAAATGAGATTACGAGCGCGCACGATTCGGGAAGCGCACGCGTTAATTGCCATTGATTTTTCCATAATGCCATTACGGAGAAGTTGCCGCGTGGATTCACGTAAACAGTTTATCACGTTCTTTGTCTCCGCCCAAAATTTTCGGCATGAGAGATTTACGGTTACGCTACAACTTCTTCAGTATGTTGAATGTCCAGTGAGCGAGTCACAGTGGGCACTTCATTCAAGTACGATTTCCTCGAGTTTGGCGTGAGTTTACTCGTGCGGTTTTTTGATGTTTTCCTTGGGAGAGTCCCGAAATCCATTAAGAGCGCCATTCCCGCAGCGTCTTGCCGGTCATTTTAGCCCTGTTTACGAGCCTGAAGAGGGCGATTACTGTCTACTCTTGGCGCGGAAATAGCCGCCGCATACGTGCCGCCACCACGAACGAATGCGGGAGAGCAAAGGAGGCGGTCGACGACGACGTTGCGTTACGCTCGCTTGATGCCATTGTTACGAGCGGTCAGCACTCGCTACTACCGCTGACCGCCCTTGCATCTCTTGCCGCCACCCTGCCAACCGCCATTTCCTCGATTGGATGGCGCTCGCATTTTCTTGCGGACGCTCATAAGTCAGCCGCATATCGACAATTTAAAATTATCGAAATCGTATATTAGAAACAATTCCATCCGGGCCATCCGGCGACTCGGGAAATTGAACGCAGTTATTGCGCAAAACGAAGAGGACGCCGCTGTTGCTGCCGTTGCCGCCGCCAGTACGCGCAATGAGAAAAAGTTATCGAATCCGGCGGACGACGAAAATAACGAGTCCTTGCTGCTGGATGCTGGGTGCTCCCGCGGGAGTTCCGTTTTTCACGAGTCCATGTCATCATCATTTTTCATAGACGGCGGCGGTGGTGGTGGTGGTGCAGGGTGGCGCAGCCATTACCGCTCTGGGACATTGTCTCGGTCTGGAGGATGTGTGAGTGTTCGGAGGGGGGTTCACCTGGGTTAATGCGGCCCGGTGATAAATCGTTGTCGGTTCTCGCGTCGCGTTAGGGGAGCCCTTATCAAGTCCACATTGACGCTCTCGTGGACGCCCGCCGCCGCCACCAGCAACCGCGCTGCTCTCGCTCGAATTTCTTAATTCCGGAATGCATGTGCGGGTGGTGCCAATTTGAGGCTGAGCAGATAGAAGTCCGTCGCGCCGCACACCTCCGGGCGTTATCGGGCCTCTCACTCCCGCTCTGCTTCATGATCTGCTGGCGGCTGGTCTTGCGCCAGCGCCAATTTACGAGCGCGTTTCATTGTCGTCGGATGCTGGTGGCGGCGACGGCGGCGGCGCGAGGGAACGCGCGTCTGAATGGCTCTCGGAGGAGTAATATCAGGCCACCTAATAGCTTACCAAATAGCCTCCGAAACACCTTTTTAATGAACTATTGTCGAGGAGGAAATGAAAATGGGGTGAATCCCGCGCTGTTGCAACACTGTGCAGATTCAATGCGGACAGAGCCACCACCGCCGCCAGGATGTATCATTACAACCCTTCGACACGGCAAGAGCGACCCGATGGGCCGCCGCCGAGCAAAATCCCGCGAGTGTGCTTAAGGTACTTGTAATTATACATCTGCGATCCATTAACTAAGTACCTCGCCGAGATGAAAAGCCCGCACACAAAAGCCCGAACACCGCAGGTTGATTGGAAGATACCGCTCCATCGCTTCCAAACTGAGAGCGGGACCACTCTAAGAGACGGCAGCTGAAAGCTTATCAGCTCTCGCCGAAGTTTTTGAGGTCTCCGAGGAAATCATAGGAAAATCGCACGCGCCGAATTCATTTGATTTTGATTTAGAGCCGCTCGCGGTTTTCCTCGCTGGCGAAAAGTTATGCAGCGACTGGGGATGTACCGTGTATGAAGGGAAGATGTGCCTGAATGGCGGAGCGTGGAGGAAAATTGGATACCGTGTACCTGAAAATTGAAAAGACGCTGCCGCCGCCACCAACTGCCACTAGTGCAAGAATTGCCCTCGCGCGCGTCTTTCGCAATGTTTTTCCTGCCTCGCCGAAGCGGAAAAGAAGCGCGCTCGCTCCGGCATCAATACATCACGGCTTCGGGATTACCAGCTCCATCCAGCATGATACGTTCTTTATACGCGCCGCGTAGCACCGCCGAGTGGGAAAAGCGCCATAAATAATGCTCAACCTGCACACGCTGCCGCTGCCACCGCGCGCTTCCACCGCCGTCGCCGCTTTGCTCCGACACAAGGCATCGTCGAAATATGGGGAAAAAGTGAGAAGCGACTGTTCGGGCAATAAATAAACGCCACCACGCCGCCGTCACGCGCCTGTTACCGAGGCATCCCTTTTTCGAAAAGTATTTTCCGCCCCCTCGCATCACCGCGCTTAGCGCCACGAAAATGTGAAAATGGAGCAGCGAAAATAGTTACACATTTCGGCGGGTAGCAAACAACATCTGCATTGGAGCAGCGCCGCACCGAGGGCAGACGGCGGAGTTATCAGAAAACTTTTTCGCGTTTCCCCGGAACACCGACGATCCGACGAGCGAGTTTTGGAAACTCGGAAAGCGATATCCAGCGAGTGCAGTGCCAGAGACGGCGGTGGTAATTACATTTGCCCGCGGAATGCACGCCGCCGCCGCTTCCTCCGCCACCCTCCGGCATGCTCGCCATGCAGATCACATTTTAATGCAATTCCATCCATTATTCCGACAGGGCCATTAACACCAGCCCTGATGCAATTTGGATACGTATACGCCGCCGGTTTTGCGCGCATGCAGCTTTACGTATTCGAAAAGCTATCTGCTTTATTTGCGCGCCAGCCCGATCGCTGCACAGCGGCGGCGGCGGTGGCGGCAACAAAAGCACGCTGCTGATGACATTAGCGCACTTCGTTTGTCCGCCACGCTCAACAATACATGCTTTTATTTTGCTGCTGAAACATCTCCTGCGCTGGAAATCAGTATGCCTACGTTTCCGATTTATTGAGTGGAGAGACTGACTCTGCAAACCACTGCGTGGCTGCGCTGTGCGAAGTGATTTGTTGTCCTGCGTGCATCCTTCACTTGCTCAATAGTCCGCACTCTGCGCTCGTGTCTGTCTGTCGTTGTGTGTGTGTGTGTTTCTAAAATATTCAATTATCTACATATCATCGATACGTTCACTCAATCCCCATGCGCGTCCATTGTGTGCCGGCGCGGCGCATACCACACGACGATGAAGAATCGCGCACAATGGCCGTGGCCGGAGACTATTCAGCGACGCGATGGGCTGGTGGTACGGCCCGATACAACAACAACAACGACGACGAACGCCGATGCGCGAAGCAAAACATGCGCTTTCAATTTTGACGCTGAAGCGACAAAAGACGATCGGAATCGATCGAACGTCGCTCCGCGTGCACCTCCGATAAACAATACGCGTCGTGTCCTCCTCTCGCCTGCCGCCGCCACACAGCGCGCGGCGACGCGACCAGCAGGCAGCAGGAGCAAGCCAAGCACATTGTGTTTGCGCCCTGCGCGCCGTATAATCGATATTCGCGTCTAGTACTACGATGTGCCCAGCCGCGCGCGTTGTTTGTTGTTCACGCATTGTTTGCGCCGGCGAACGAATCCGATTTTCTTTGCACTTTGCCAAAGCCACCACGCCACTAACAAAGCCCTCTGTCTCACTCCGCCGATGTGGTATATTGTGCCCGGGCGTCAGGTTACACACACGGCGCGACCACCTGATTATGATATAAGTAAAACAATGCTGCGCAGCGCTGTGTTGGTTACGTCGGCACACCCATGGCGAATCTGCTTCGAATTGAAACCTCTCCGACCAATCAACAAACCACCCAATCGTTCGAGGAATGTATCATTTCATCGGCATCGACAGCGCAAGCGAAAACTTTTCCGCCAGGGAACGAGGAACAAAAAAATGCAGAGCGGACCGAGGAACATGGTGCGCTGTCTGCCTGCTGGTCCTCTGCTGGCAGCGGATCGCGCAGTCTGGAAAGCGAGATTCCGAAAATAGCAGGCGAATGGCAAAAGCAGCGGGGCGGCTGGCGCACTGCTGCCGGCGGCGCGCAGATAAGAGAATTGCACTGTCAAGCCGGAATGATATATTTGACCAACATTTCCATACCCCATGCTTCTGCTGCCATCGCCGCCGCCGCCGCCAGTGCGCCTGCTTCTCGGCTGCCAGTAACCGAAATCCGGGGCTGCTGCACAGCCAGCGAGGATTTCCAATGAAGCGGCGCGCGCGATCCCGGCCGCAGCTTGAAACTCGAATTTCAGCGAAACGTGCGTAATCTCTCCGATTCAAATTAACACGCACACATGCGACCCCTGCTCTCACGTACACCCAATCACATGCCAGCCACGAAATGCCGCACAATCGGAACTTGTTCACGCCGAACACGTTCGAATTCATAAAATGTCTGCGATTACTTCTTGTCGCATGCCGCAATGCTGGCATGCTCCTAATGCATGTATGCTCATGTTAGCGACACCGGGTGTTTGTTACCACGGTCGTGTTATGAAGACAATGTAATTAAGAACCCGGGCAACAGCTGAGCCATCACCTCGAAGAGTATATTAGCTCGTCGGGATATAATGGTGCGCCCTTAAATTGTTTCGAATGAAATCCCACCCTTTTCAGTTGGAGGCGGCAAAGGCGAAGCAGTAGCCGGGGCGATCCATCATCGAAGGCGCGAGCAAAGGGTGAAGCGACTCAAACCCTAATCCGGAAACGATAATTGTGAACAGAAATGGAAATAACACTCGTTTATTTGTAATCGTTGCTTGACTCCTGCGAGGGGTGTGTTTCTGGCGGCGCAGTCAAGGGACGGCCAAGGGCACGCAGATGAAAAATCGACATGTTTGGCAAGAAAAAGGGTTGTTTCTTTATGCACTTGCGCGTTGATCAAATACGATGAAAAATCGAAAGCTGCAGGATGAAGCAGGCAGACGGATAGGGAAGAAGGGTTGGATTTCTGTGTTTGGCTGCGTGATGCTGCCGTTGTAGAGGGGGGGTGTATTGTTGAAGTAACGATCATTAGGCCGGATTACTCTGTAATAATGGATGAGGAAACCTGAGAGCGAAAGCGACTGGGCTGCTGGGTGAGAAGGGGTTTGGTTGAGTGAACGCAACAATAATAGCGTCGCGCCGCTTGGAGCCCGGGAGGCACAGCCGCATTCCCGTCGCTTCTGTTTTGGCACTTCGCAGCGCAAATCAATATGTTCCAGATCAGGGGACGCTAATTACGAGCGCCCTCGTCTCGCACGCACCCTATCAAAACAAGCGATGAAAGAATCAAGCACGGGAATCAACGCAGGACTCCTGCTGGCTGGGAGAGCGATTGACGTTCCGAGATTAGCACTCGACGGTTTTTGGTACATAATTTGTTGATGTGTTGTTAAAACACACGATTTGCAGATGTTGCCCTCCCTTGCCCATGGTGGCAGAGTAAGGGTCAACAGTTAGTGCCGTCAGCTTGTGTCGCCAACAACACAGCCACCCCCACGGCTGCCGCCTCATTTTGTGAGTCGACAGAGATATTAAACGTTGAATTTATTACCGCGACCGGCGGTGTGCCTGCGCTTAAACGTTGGCATTGCCATGTGTGCGTGTGTGTAAGGGCAGTTTTCAAAGACTGCGGACCCCTGGCGTCCGATTCGCACCATTTTTATTACCTCCTAACCGATTCAATTCGCAATTACTCCTTTGTTTATGTCGTTCCACTTTCCTGAGGGACGGTGGCACATGTGCTAAACGATGTCCGAAAATGGGCGCCCCCCTTTCTTCGGAAAGGAGTGACCCTAAAAACACTCTAATAGAGCAAAGTTTAGTTAAAGATGTTTGTGTTTTCGTTACTAAGGATTGGTGTGAAGGGGGGGCTGCCTGTCATGGCCCGGTTTCAATGTTTGGAAGGAGGCGGAATCGATTTCCAAAACCCAATCGCTTCCGGTGTCGGCTCGCATTAGCGTTTCCTGACAGCCACGCAAATGCGCCCTAATGCAAAGTGACACTCTTTTTATTTCCCAATAGCGTTTAGTGTGGCCAATTTTTTGGTACTGTATGTTTCAAAATAGAGCAATATTAACATGTTCTGTTTGTTACAGGTTTATTAACGCGCGGCGGAGGATAGTACAGCCAATGATCGACCAGTCAAATCGAGCAGGTGAGTTTTCCAACCAATTTTGCTACCATTGATAAGCGAACATTAGTTTCCAATTTATTCTTATAATCTTGGCACTTCCCCTGGTTTGAGATAAGCTACGCAGGAGTTGTTCACGAGACGAGCAGACCTGTTCCTTGGTCTGAATTTAATCGGAATTTAATTGAAAATATTTTAAAATGCCCACCAGTGTTCTCGCCCGCGCCTTGCAGCGCGCTTATCAACGGGCACACTGCGAGAATTGTAATTTTCCATTAAACTTGATGCTCGCGCCGCATATTACATGCTTGTAATTTCGATGCGGTGTGTAATTGCATGGCGCGGCGGCGGCGCACCGACGGTATGGTAACGAGAAACCCAGCACACCGACAGGCTCCGAATCAAAACCGTCGCGAGAGAACCCGATATGCCGAAAAGCAAACCGATATCACCAAGTGGTGGCCTCACCTTCGAGATGGCCGCATACCGAGCGCAATATTTTTATTTCTCCTGCTATATTTCTGAGCGGGCGCGCACGCTCGCGTGTGTGTGTATGTTTTTATACATTACATGTTTTTACTTTCGGTACGCTCGGGCGCGACATTCGCTTCGCTCGTTTTTCGATATGCCCGTAAGTCCGGGGCCGGTGCCGATCCCAGGTATAGAGTACGGTGGAGTCGAGTGTGAGTATATCGGGGCCAGGCGATATGACTTGTAAGTGGAAAGTCGTGTAACGCGTTCAGACTTTATCAAGCGCCCGAAGTACGACGGCATGGTCGGGGAGCTTGCGCGCAACTCACAGACTCACACCATAGCTGCTCCCAGCACACTAGGCGTGCACCACACATGTTCTTACTAGGTTCGGACATAGTGATCCTGAAGGAGAAAGACCGTCTTTGCTGGGTTGCAGTTTGTTGACGTTTGAGGAGCGATAACTTCTAATGAACATGTCGCTGTTATCAGAACCGGGGAGGTGGGACGCCCACGCATTGTATATTATCATTTGCTCGTGCATTTTTGCAGTAGGAGTGCGTTCGTAGATTTGGGTCCTCCCGAGGGATACCACTCTAGGACTCGTCTTTTTTTGTTTTGTTTTGTTTCGAGAGTACGGGCGCGCAGAGTACATTTATTGGTACATTGGACGATTGCTCGGATCTGGACGCTTCGGGGACGACTGACGATGTCGCGGGGAAAGGATCGCATTAATCACGGCTGTCAGATATCGTAAGCGCATTAGCCATTGTCCAGTTTGTTTCCATACGCGACGCGACGCATTTCTGCGGACGGCTGAGATGCGGGCACCAACACACACGCACACATACATACAGCATCCGACTGCTTCGGCGCTACCACATCAGCCGTGGTAATGTGTGAGTGCAGGACTCATTCGTGCAAGCATCCGTGAACAATTACTTTCGGTCTTGTGTGTGCGCTCGCATGTGTGCGCAACGTATCGATTCTCGGGGCGACACACACACACAACACACAGGCGGCATCGGCATTGCAAGCGAGTTGCGTTTGAACGCGGAATCGCCGCAATTTCGCATGGCGCTACACATACTTATATATATGTACACACACGCACACATGCGCACACACAAGATGCGTAGCAAACGGGCGGCGAGCCGCCGCTTCTGGCGGAGACAGCCCGAAGAGAAATAGCGGAAGCCATTGACCTACGCACGGCGATCCATCACTGACAGGCCGTTTGCAATCGAGAGAAACCTAGGGCGTAAGTGCATTGGCACATGAAAAACGGAAAAACTTGAGGGATGCGTCTTCTCTCTCTTTGGGTGCGTTCCCTTTCGCCTGGAAAAGAGCCCAAATGAATTTCCTGGAATTCTCATTTTGGGTGCCTTATTCCCCACTCCCCCACCTTTTTGGGTGTTCACTCCAATTAGATCGGAGTTCATGACAAGTGCGAGATTATTGGAAAAAATTGGAAACTGACGTTTTTAATTTCTTTGTTATTGTTTTTTTTTATTTTCTTGTTGGTATTAAAAAATATTATTAAAAAATCCATGTTGTTTGCTATCTGAGTCTACGGACAGCTATTTATCCTACTGATGCATGCAGTTTTCTCTCCGCACGCAGGTCCCAGCGGCGCGTACAGTCCGGACGGCACCATGGGCTACATGATGGACGGCCAGCAGATGATGCATCGACCGCCCGGCGATCCGGCCTTCCACAACCAATACGCGCACTATCCCGCAGATTACTACGGACATCATCTGTGAGGTAAGTCATACCCACCTTGCCACCTTGCGCTCCACGCAGCATACGACTGAGATACACACACGCACACTTTATACAACTTAAGAACTCTTAGACGTCTTAAGTGTGTTGTTATTAACCTTGTACCGCAACGGTTTTGTTCCTGTTTACCTATCTAGATTTACTATATTTTTTATTAATTAATAAAGAAATAACTGAAAAACATTTCTTTTTCTGTTTCACACCCTTCACAAAGTACACCAAGAAGTATTTGTTGATCCATTGAGCTAATTACAATCTTTGTATGCTTACAGGTCTCACGCATACAACGATAACGGACATTCAAATATGCAACTCTTAAATGTGATTATTCTTTGTACAAAGTGTAAATGTAGTGCCCCAGTGTTTTTAGTGAAAACGAGATGAGAAAGCCAGCCGCACATGGATGACGCGCTGAGAGATCCTAACAAATTTTACATACAAAAATGGCGCATGTGTAAAGAACAGGCAGTAAACGAAATTCGAATGCAGCAGCACCGCAAAAACCAAACACAAACACACACGCGATATGCAACAAATAAAGCAAATGAAAGGAAGAAGAAACCTTTAAAAAACGGGATGGACTTGTACAAATAAGTATTAGAACGCTCGTATTATATATAAATGTGAAAAATAATAATAAAAGTGCGAGTTTGTACATAACTATTAATTATATATAAATAATAATTATAAATAATATTAATAACTATGAGTAATGATAATTAACACAAATATAGAACGAGTGTGCGTAGCAGAACAAGGGAAGACCGGCAGCCGGATCGCTTGAAAACGAAGGAAACGAACTCTTGAAACAATCGTAATTTTAACACACACATACAAAGCAAAGATGAAGAAGAAAAAGGAACATCCGTGAAACGCGAATTTTTAAAACTTGCGAAAACAACAATGGCGGACTCTAATCCGAGTGTATCAATGGCTCCACTTCAAAACTATCGACTGCAGCGTCAACCTTAAAAGAAAGTTACTAAAACGAAGTGCGAGCACGTGTACCAGACGACAAGATGGCGTCGTCCGCCAACGCCGCAGCGCTACTCGAAATTTGAACGACACCAGCGTCGAAGCGGATGCATCAACAAGGCCTACACACCCACATACTTCGACAATTTGGATCAACAACTCCACCGACAAGAGCAACCAAACCGCAGCTCATCATTACCCCTTTCCCCTGGAAACACAAGAGATACGAAATTGCAACAAACATGGTTGTGCCGTTGTATAATATGTCTTAAAACTCAATAGTTGGATAGTCCCTTTTTTGTTATGTTTTCTCTCACAAAGTGACCAGTTGCTAAACAGATACCTACTGTTTTAAACCCGAAATTATGATGAAACCAATTACAAAACAAACAAAATGAAACAATTATACGATATACGTAAGTACGAAACCTATACAAGATGGCGCCACGTGTGTCATGTGGTAGCACGTGGTGCTGTACATATTTTTAGATTTTATCAAAATGGGAGTACGAGGTATAAAATGAAGAATATACAGATTAATGCGATACATTAAGAACCGAACGTCATGAGAAAAGCAAGAAAACAAAACAATGAGCTATACGATTTTTAACATTTAGCAGAACAATTTAACGAAGCGTTTTTGACCTTTCAATCAAATACATAAGTATACCGAATGTCGCAAATGGTCTCAGGTGTCACGGGCAGGCTGAACCAATAGAGAATTATTTATTAAACTGTAAACTAACGCAGCAATTAACGAGTGAAAACATTACAGATGCATAGAGAGACAGAATCTATCCTATTATTGCTATTAAACGATGAGAAGTTATATTTTGCATCGGATTGAGACGATGGATGTGAACGAGTTGATGCATTCTTGCCTTTTTAACGCGAAAAATACAAATGTTGCAAATCTCGCCAACGTGTGCCCGATAAACAAATTTCATTACTATAATTACCAATTTTGAAGGTCTGATATTTATTGAAAAGATTCGAAATTTGCTTCTTGGGTACAGGTCTAGCAATTTGCAAGTTACTGGTCGATAACCTAACAAAATGCGCAACTACAAGAAAATAACCTAAAAATAATTAACTAAAAAATGAAAACACAGTGTATACGAATTTATTGGTGATCCTCGATGTTATTAATTAATGATAATTGTAAACTAAACCCTTAACTAATGCATAAAATAATTATTATAAATGATATTGCGAGTGGGCAAGGAAACACACAAAACGCTAAGAGATACGAACGTTTTTTTAGTCATTTGAAAGAGAGTTTATTTTTATTTTTTATTAGTTTTTTTTTTTCTCGACTTTTGTTCATGCACGCGATACGATTTTATGAAGTTTCTAAAGCAGATTTTAAACAATTTGAGGCATGTTGAAAATCACAACTGACAAAACCACAAACGAAGACCTGCTAACCTCAATGGCAGTTTGGTCAATCTTAGTTAACCTCAAAATTCGATCGGCTGCCCTCTTTTATTGTTTATATGTTTGTTACCTCGAGGGTGGCCGATTTTTGTACGTTTTCTTTTGAAGTGAATTTTTGAGAATGTGTACTTCGTTTGTTGTTTTCGAGGTGAATACTTTGCAGAAAATCGGGCTTTGTATGAGATGTGGTCGGCTGCCGCTAATATCAACCTTGAAAAATGTATACCAATTTTATTATAAATGCGAATGCTTAAAACTTAAGAGATTTTGACAGTTATAGAGTGCAACAGCAGCTATACGACATTTTGATGATAAACCCGCAGATGATAAACCTCTATGAAATTCTATAGTTTTATATTAATTATTGCCATCGTTTAACAATGATATATTATACAGACACTAAATATAAATATTGTAAATTGTACAATTTCCGAAAATATGAGGGAATCAGAATTGAGGCAGTTGGGTGTGGTTTAAGCGTTTTTCTACACATGATGAAATTTTACAAAAGCGGAAAAACTAGAATACGATTGTATACTCACGGCGGCCGGCCTTCCCAAATATTTGAACCCTATTTTAGGGGTTTTCTACAGAGTGCACCATAAAACATTAATAATAACAAAATGTGTATTTTGTTCCTAATTTACTTAATCACCGAATGGTTTCGTGCAATGTTCTTGTTATTTACCAATTATTAACTTAATGCGTGCGATTTTTCATGGCAAATGTGTCGAGATCTTTGTGTATAGGTATGCGAGAAATGTGCTGAAAAGATGACTGTTACTTATTATTATTATATTCGTAAAATATACGTTCGGTGATTAAGCGGAATGCGGTGCGTTAGGGTGCACTTTGTAGGCGAACGAATGCAAACTGTAAATACAAATTAATACCTCCAATATTTGAAATAATATTGAATTTTGCATATTACGAAAGCGATGATACACAAACACACACACACAAACAAAAAATTAAGCGTGCATATTTGCAGTCCGCATGCAAAGTGCAAACATTATGCAACTCTAAAGCGGAGAGATTAAAAAAAATACGATGAGAGAAATGTTGGCTGTTCGTTTTTAAGTGATTTCCATCATGAATCATTGTTCGCCTTATCCAATGTATACGAATAAATCAATACGCACGGTACACGCAGATCGCACAAATCGCGAATGCGTTGCTGCCGAAATAAAAAAAAAACTCAGATTTGTAATCGCGCAATCGTTTCTTTTTCCCGCGACACTGCGACGCTGGAAGATGAACCCTTCAGATGAAGATATCGTACCTCTATATGTTTATGTAATTACGTGGTGAGAGGATGTCGATTGCAGCAAAAAATATTGCAAAAGAAATAAACTGCAAACTGGAGGACTTTATTGTGTTCCGCTTTTTAATGAGAAGAAAATGATGAATATATATAAATATTATAAATAATTAATATAAAGATGAAAAAAACACAAACCGAGATTATTGGGAGCCGATGCGGGCGGCGGTTGTGCGGCAATCAGGGCCCGGTTGTTTCGGGCTGCTGTTGCGCACGCCCGACGCCAACGCGTTGGTGGATGGTGAAGAAACGGATCATTTTTGTTTTGTTTGTTGATGCATACAATATTGTGTTGATCTGAGCATGCGTGTGTGCGCGATGTGATTGGCTGCGGATGGATGCGTGTGGATGGAATGGATGCGCGCGTATTGTCTGTGAGTGTCCAAAAAACGTGTAAAATTCAAAAAACGAGCAAAAATACATTGTAAAAAATTACGACTTGGTTCTATTTATTCTGTTGTTATTTTCTCCACAGTGTTTTGCTTTCGAATATATGTTAAGCACTAAGTGCTGTACTTACAATTGCGTTTCACTCCAAGACGATCCCATTCTTATTTTGCAGGTTATAAAGTAAGCAAGGAAGTAAAGTATGGTTAAAATGGTTTAGCTGCAGCCGATTTATGTAACGACACTAATTCCCGGCAAACTTTCGAAAACGGGTTTGCCGCCGCGCTGCTGGAAAGTTCCTAATCCACGCCTGGCTCTTAAATCCATTTCATACTTTACTTACTTTTAATCCCGCACACTGTGATCGTCGCGTCGGAGTGTGACCATTTCGGTTGGCGGGCGCGAGCGACCCGCATGACCCTTGACATCAAACTTTAATATTAAAGATTTAGTTTTAGAGGGTGCCGGCTCACACGGGGAGTGTTAGCGCCGAAGTTTATCTCCCGGCCGGCCGGTGCCCTCCGACCATCTCACCACCCCACGGGTATCCCAACTGTTTGAAACGCGTGGTCCAAACAGCAGAAAATGGTGCAGTTGATGAAGGAAGCCGGGACCGGGCGGTCCGGTGATGAATGCCGGTCTGGAGACACATTAGACCGGATCTGCTGGCCATTGGTCATCCTAGATTGCGTTCCGGCTACTGCTCCCGACGACCGAACGACCGCCGCCGTACAAACCACCTTACGTTATTAGAAGGCCGTGGCACGACGTGGGGACGGGTGAGCGGCAATCGAGGGGCGGGGAATGGGAATGGGCGAAAGGGGACCCAGCCTCCCTCGCAGGAATCGTAGATATATCTTTGGAACGTTTGCAAATGTTTGCGGGGCCTCACGTGTGTGTAGAGAGCGCGTGTAGCGCTGGGAGTTGGGCGAGCAGGACAGGAAATTGTGTCCAGCGGCCGCGCTGCCCGACTTCCTGTTCCGCTCTTTGCTCCCTCGGTGCCGTACCAATTTGGTCGCGGCGCTATCTCATCACGCTGGACGCTACGACCACTATTACTACCTGCCACCCCCCGAAAACTCGGTGGTTGGGTGGATGACCATCCGACCTTTTACTCTCGTAATTACATGTCGCACCTACGTGCGCGCAATTCGAACGATGCTCACCGACACCATTTCTCTAAACTGTAACAATCGACTTATTTCCTCTTCATGACAACAATTATGTAGAATACAATACAATATAACCTCTTTAATCTAAACATGCTTTAGTTCGAATCTCCAGAAATCCGAACTGTGACAACTTGGAGCCATAATACCAACAACGCTTCGTTAATCCGAATTTCAAAATGATTCTTTTCTATTTAAAGAAATCACTTAGTTTCACGTTCTTTTGTACTTATAATTAATTCAAAATTTTCTGTAAATTCATTTATTCTGCTATCTACATGAGGAAATCTATTATTTCATGTATGTGCTGAATGAACAGCTTTCTTCATTAGAGACTTCACTGTGACTCTCTTTGCTAAAGAGAAGAACAAGATAATTAAAAATTAGAGACAAGCACTACAGTGACATGTTAATAAAAAGAAAGTTGATTTTTGGTAAATTAATTTGTTAGAGAAAGCATTCTTTTATTGTAATTATGTGGAAATTTTTAGATTCTTATAAGAATTAATAGTTTCTGTCATTACTTTGGTAAACCGAACTTTTTGATAATAAGAATCAGTTGTACATTTATTAGTTCGGATTAAAGATGTTGTACTCTATTGACAAATTTTGGAAAACACTACAAAATTATCTCCTATCATAAATGGTAGTACTGTTATTTACCAAGCGTGTAATTAATCGCCAAATGCCATAATTAATAACAAAATTAAGAAATCACTCGAGCCGCCGGAGTTTGTTGAAACACCAGCGTGTCGAACGTGCTCGAAATGCAGCGCGATTAGCAGCAAATCGCCATCAATCACAGTCGATAAATCAAACATTGAATAATTATTGTTTACACAATTACAAGCGTGTGTGTTTTTCGTCTCGCGGTCGGCGGTCAGCGCGTGTCCAGCAACAACAGCCATCGCTGAAATTTTCTCGCGCTTGCGGCTTTTCCGAGCCCGCCTTCCGTCCGCCACGCCGCGGCCGTTTCATCTTTTAACGACTGCATTGTCCGCCGCTGCCATGCGTGCGAAAAACGTTTTTGAAGTCGGCGTGACGTTAACCGGCGTCCGCCATCT
>JAODGA020000141.1:0-16886 GCA_027574885.2 Drusilla canaliculata | reverse complement strand
CCTCAGGTAAAGTTTTACAACTAGGAACTAGTTAGGGTACCCGGCGGTAAATTCGGCAACTCCGGAAAATACAACACACCCTTCTCGTTGACATCGTAATGAAGTTTTATACAATTATGAAGGAAGTTAAGAAAAGTTATTAACAATTTGAACTTCTTCGATCGGTGCATTATTACATAAGTTATAGCAAAAAACTGTTTAAGGTCAAAGAATATACGATTATATTATTAACGGTTCAATTTGATCCAGTTAACACTACGCTGACAACGCCATACCATTTACATTAAAAACTCGATGGGCGTTCATGCAGATGGTGTCATTTAACAAATAACACGGAGAGTGAATACCCCTATTCTCCTGCTTTACAAACCATAAAGAAACAAAATGTCTATTGAGAGTATTAATATAACGCTAAATTTTGCTTTAGCTTAAACATTTTAATCAAATAATTTTTCTTTATATTGCTTAATAAAATTTAAAAATTTGAAACAACTGTCAAATGTCAAATTTTTCCTAAAAATCGAGTAATACCGAACGCAAGCGAGCATCGGCCAAGTTGTGCTGACGACCAATCAGAGAGCGCAGTTTCGCGCGGCATTTGTTTGTTGTTGCGGTAACGGTTGGTGCGTGGCGTACGCGCGCAGTGTGTGTGTTTGAATCAAATCTGGCAACGGCAAAAGCTGTCAGTAACGGTCGTGCGAAGGTAGTCGCGTGTTTTCACTCTGCTCCTCGTTCTTGCGGCTAGGCCGGCGCGGCTAAATCGTTCAATGCGACTCCGCTTGCACGTAGAATAACAAATACACAATTTAAATGTAATAATTCGCGCCGTTGTTGGGTGCGTGTGTGCAGTACGACGCAGAGCGTGCCGTCAATATGAGTGATCTTACCATGCAGAAATGGGAAGCAGTGGTCGTCGATTGGGTATGTTTTCAAAATAATTTTACACACGGGCGTGTGTAAAAGGACATTGTTACTTAAGTGGAGAGTTTATATTTATACAATGTTTGGTTTTAAGGCAAACTGTTTGGAAATTTCCAAACGTGTTCCAAACATCAGCGGCTTGAAGTCCGGAGAGTTCTTCAAGGCACTCCTTGATATATTGTAAGTTTCTTGTTGGAGCCATGAAATTATTAGGTTGTTAAAGGGCTTTGGTTCATGTTCATGTGTTGTAATTCTGTTTTTTTTTGGAGGCCTGCAGCCATTTTCGCCTGTTGAAACACGTGAACATAAACCACAACCAATTAGTTCGCGAACTTTGTGAATAAATTTGGTTGTTACAACTCTTAATTAAGGTGTGATTGTAAAAAATATGTAAAGAATCTTGACACAACCTAGTAACTGGGAATTAACTTGTTTATTATTATTATTGAAACGTTTTTGTGCTTACAGGCAGCCAGAGCTCCATTCAACTGTTGGAGACTTTCTCGGCGTGCACTATCCCAATTTCGCCGTTAGTGGTGAGCATGTGAAAGGGCTGCGAGAGTACAACGACGAGGAGCTGACGGTCGCCGCGTCGTTGCTGCTGCACTACATGTGCATCCATGACCGGCGCGATGAGTTAATCGCGCCCCTCTGCCAAAAGCTCACTGGCGTTGCACAAATGCACATCAAGTCCTTCTTGGAGCATTTCATCGACGAGGCCACGCCGGCGCGCTTTGGCGATGTGGTCCGCAAGGTCATGGGTGGTGAAGCGGCCGACACTACCGGTAATCTGCTGTCTACGCCGAAGACGATGGAGTGGAACTCCTCTGGCGAGTCGCCCTTAGTCTGCCACAGTCCGCTGTATGAGTACTTCAAGACTCCGGCGGCGAAAACTGCCAAGATGCAGGAGAAGGACAAGGAGATTCGCCGCCTCCAGCGGGAGTTGCAACAGGAGCGCGATGAGAGAGAAGACATGAATGTTGAGCTTACTGAACACAAGAATCGCATACAAAAGATTTGTAGGTAGTTTTTCATACTCTGGTCACACATTTGCATGCTGTTTTGTAACGGTTTCTCTTTGTATAAGGGGGATCTATTTCTTAGGAAGGGTGTGTTATTGTTTTTTTTTTTGTGTTGCAGCATCTGAGGTTTGTGAGAAATCAGTAATTATTGCGCAGCTGACAGAACGGGTGACGCTGTTGGAGGAACAACCGCCTTCGACTAAACCACGCGAGGTTATCGAGATAGAGAAACTTCTCCGGCAAGAGTTGGCTGACGCACAGCAATATATTACAGAGTTGCAAGTGGATCATGGGGAGCTTTTTGATAAGAGGCGAGAAATGTTGGAGAAGGTATGAGTGTTGTTATTTTATTATATAAATGCAAAGTGACAAGTCAGGTTTTATAAATGAAATATGTGTACCAGCTCTACTGTAGTGGAGCTGGTGTTCATAGTTGTCTCCCAGCTGGGACTTTGAACTTATGGACAATGTGCATAAGGGACAAAAACATTATAAATTATCCAAGAGTGTGAAGTTGTATTGACAATTGGACGGCAAAGATGTTGCTTTATTCAACAATTAACAAATTGCTAACGTTTCGAATGTCTGTCACATTCATCATCAGAGCTAAAAAAACAATTTTATGTGAACATCAATTAGGAACATGTATGTGAACAGTTAGATAATAATAATTTTTCGTAACAAAAGGGAATAAATAACATAGAATTAATTGTACGGTGGTACCGTCACAACCATTTCTATATATATATATAATCATTGCGCCTTATACCCCAAAGGGTGTCTCACAACCATTTCTCCCATTTGAAATGCTAACCATAGTTAGGTGTTTGAACGTGGCTGCCAAAGTGTGTTTTTTTTTATGTGTTGACCATCAATGCCACTATAAGGTGAAACCGTGGATCATGTATGGATCCAAATTTCAATTTGAAACAAATTTCATATGTTAGGGGTATATCAAATTTATACTCTCCATGCTATAGATATTGTAGTGTCAAAATTGAGAAAGAAAAGTGACAGTTGTGCATTTGAAAAGGTAGTTTATTTAAATAGCATTTAGCAAATAGCACAGAGAGTGAATGCCCCTAATTTAAGTTATTATAATAAGTACGTTCAATTACTACAGTGCGAGAGTTCCCGGGTTCGATTCCCGGATAGGTCAAAGAAAAAAGTGGTTCTTGTCAAATATTAACTTGTTCTTGATAACTCGTGCCATTCGGACAAGGGTCCGACATGCGCTAATGACCACGACAGTCGATACGTTAAAAAATTGCTATGCAGTTACTGTGCAAACTTAGTTTAACCTTCCGTCCGGCGCAATAATGAGTCAACCGAGACTGGGCGCACCCGGCCTGAGAGGTCACTCACATTTTTGCTTCCCTTTTCAACTATAATTATTTCTAATTCAAAATTTTTATTGGGAAGTCATAACTAAGATTAATGGAAAAGAATTTGCTTTAATTGAATACGAGCCAGCCCTCTCACTCGCAGCTAAGTCACTGACTTTTTTCGGGACAGATATCTGTCCGGCCTCTGAGGCTTTTTGCGCCCGACGGAGGCTTATGAGACCGTTATGCACGAAAAATGGTTGAATGTTTACGTACTATATAAAATTTCATTACATACGCTGTACGCCTCGAGTGAAACAATTCGCATGGTAGATACTGTAGTGTTGATTCTTCTTTTCATGTCGCGGCGCGATAACTAAAAATTGGCTAGGGATAGCACCGGAAGGGCGACCGAGCTGCCTTAAACGATTTTGCACACGTCGATCGTTTTCGCGCCCTAGACCCGCGTTAACAATTAACAATATTTTGTAATTGGAGCCGTTTGTGTTGGCATAACAATAGATAAGAACCAAACGCACAATTCGCACCAGTCAGTCAGTCATCAGTGGCGTAGTGCGTAAAACGCGACTAACAGATGTGGCGCTCGACGGAACTGTAAGCGCTGTTCTGAACGTGTTAAGTAAGTTACTGTTAGATTAGCTTAGGTTATGTTATATAGAATAGGTTAAATTTGGTCACGTTAGGTTAGGCATATATGCGATTCATAAATGTCTTCTTGTTCAAATAACGCTTTGATTTTATTTATATCAGAAATAATGATTTGCATTTATTATTACTTGTTTTCCTAGGGTGAGTTAAGTTAAGTTAGCTTGGATCCAGAGTCGAAATGGATAGAGTCGAATCGGTGCGAAGCCGGTCCAATCGGCTTGCAAGTCAGTGTTTTTCAAAGTTTTTTACGCAAGATTTAGTGTTTATTCAATTAAGACAGAATTGTTGTAAGTTGCCAGAAATTGGTCAACGGGAAACTGCAGTTCTATTGAAAATGTAGCAATCAGTTTTGATTTTTAGAAACCGTGTTGGAATAGAAGATGATGCAAAGAAAAAGGAAAATTTAAATAATAAACGTACTAGAAAAATATGCTTTGAAACTGTGATTCACTAATGTCTGTGACTGAAAGCAGACGTTCTAGTAAAAATGGGAAAGGAAGGTTTTGTTGCTACAGAAGGCTATGTAATTTTAGTAGTTTATATTTATTTTTTATAATTATTGTATCATAAGAGTTTTGTTAGGTATTTCGCAAATTAGTATCAATCGCTTATTTTTATCCGATATCATCCCATTAAGCGGCGTGCATTGTATTTGGGAAGGAAGTCACATTATTTTGCATATTTATGTAACACCCAGAATGAACAAGTTTCAATTAAATACACCAAAATCATTGTGTTATCTTTTGAAGACATACCTAAAAATACCTTCTTTTTAAATATAATTATATTAACAACAATTTGTCCTCAGTTGGCCAAATCTGAAGAAAGCGCCTGTCTCTGGCAAACACGCGCGGAACAACTGGAGTCCAAACTCGATGAAACACACACAAATTACAAAGCGCAAGAAGTCGAGCTCAACAACCTGCAAGTGAATTATAACGAACTCTCCACCTTGCTGGAAGAGCTCCGTCAGAGCAACACCAATGCAAGCCAACTGGAAATGGACACATCCGCCACCCATGTCACCGTCATCGAGCCCAAATCGCCCGAGGAGAATCTTGCAAGCACAGTTGTTGAAATTCAGCTGAAAGAGTGTCAAATGGAAATGCGGGTGCTCCAGGACAAGCTCACGGATCAATTGCAAGAGTCAGACACGGCCAATAAAAAGCTGGAGGAAACCATACAGGAATTGGTCGAGTGTAAACGCAATTTCGCTGGCTTGAATGCATTGAAACATGAGGTTGATATCACGTTAGACAAGTACATTCTCACGAATGAAAAATTGGAGAAGAAGATCAATCAACTCGCCACGGAATGCAGCGATTTGGGTGATGCTAATAAGAAATTGGAGCTTTCGTTGAGTGCGAGTATTGAAAGCAGCCAGAAACTTGAAGATGAGCTTGCTGACGTGAAGTCTCGATTGGCTGATGTCAACAACAGTCACCAACAACTTGAAATTCGCAATGAAGAGTTCTTGGAGCAAATTCTAACTTTGCAGAAATCCGAAGAGAGTTTGATGAGTACAAATGCCAAGATAATTGCTGAGGTTGAAAGACTCAAAAGAGAGAATTTAACTAAGGATGGTGAGTTGGAGACTTTAAAAGAAAATCTACTCAAACGCGATGCAACCATCGAGAAGAATGAAGAGCTATTGGCGAGTTTGAATCGTGACTTGGAGAAAATGGAACAAGCTCGGAATGATTTCGAAGACAAGCTTGAGCAGAAAAATCTCCTGTATTCAGTCTTGGAGGAGGAATCCAAAGCTTTACAACATAAATACGAAGATGCTGTGGACGCCTACAATCAAACTGATTTCAAGCTCATCACGCTGCAGAAACAACTCAAGGAGAATGACAACAAGTTTCAGGTGAGTCTCGATAAACTTGATAAAATTATCACCGGAAGTATCCAATCCTCAAATGTGGAGAAATGGGAACGGATTGAGGCATTATTGGGAATGTTGGATAAGAAGCAGATGACGTTTGAGAGTACTATAGACAATTTCAAGCAATTGAATGCGAGTCTTGAAGAGCGTTGTGAGTCAATGTGCAAGGAGTCTTTAGTGCAACAAGATAACTACAAAAAGATTCAAGCTATATTGGAGCAGACTGAAGATAAGGTTAGGGTGTTTGAGAATGAGGTTAAGAGTAAAGTTGAGAAGATTTACGAACTGGAAGAGACGATAAGTCATATGAATGACTCGATAACTAAATTAGAGGCCGTCAAACTTGAGTTAGCAACACGTTTGGACGAGGCTAGTGAAAATAATGGTAAATTAACCGAGGATCTCTCGAAATTGAGTTTGAATGAAATCTCAATGACGTCTATGCTTGAACAGAGAGACCGTGAAGTTTCATATTTGGAGTCGTTGCATCATGAGAAGGACATAAGGATTAAAAGCCTGCAGGACGTGCAATCTGAGAAGGAGATAATGAACGTTAATTTGGAGCAACAAGTTGTAAGTCTACAAAGTTCGATTCATGGCCTGCATGCAACAAAGGACAATTTATTGCAGCAACTTGAGATCAGTAAGAGTGCGTCTGATGAACAATTACAGGCGAATGAGATGCTCAAGGCCTGTTTGGGCGAGTCTAAAATGGAGATTGCCACACTTCAGACTGAGAACTCAATGCTGAAGAATGAATTAAGCAAATTGCAGACTGCAAATGATGATTTGTTTAAAAAGCAGGTAGAGATGCAGAGCTTACATGAGGAGTTGAATGGACAATATGAGAGTCTTCTGCAGAAGTGTGAGTTAATTGAAGCTGCGAAATTGTTGTTTGAGAAAGAAAGTGCTGATCAACAGATGGCTTTAAATCAGGATATATCGTCTCTACGAAGTGAGAAAGTAAAACTCGAAGTAGATATTTCTAAGTTGGAGAATTCTAATTCACATTGGATGAAGAAACATGAGGAATGCGAACGTCAACGTTCCGATTTGGAAATGACATCATCGGCACTTTCTGAAACTGTCGGGGAGCTCTCTGCAAAGTGCAAATTGATTGAAGATGAAATTGGTTGTTTGCAGACGGAAAATGTACAATTGAAATTTAATATTAATGAAATTAATTGTGAGATACACACATTGAAGGAAGTTACCACCGAGAAAATTTACAACTTAAACGGCGAGGTTTCAAATATGCAAAATGAAAATTCATTGCTTAAGAACACCATACAAGAACTGGAAGACTCAAATCAAAGTTGGGAGAAACAACATGATGACCTACAATTGCAAAATGAGAAAATTATCAATAAATGTGAATGCATTGAGAAGGAAACAGCTGACTTGATAAAGTCGTTGAATTCTGATGTTACTACACTACAAAATGAAAATTCTTCTTTGAAGTCACATAATTCTGCATTGCAATCAAAACATTCTGAAATTATTCAGATAAGTCAATCAGAAAAGCAACTTCTGGAGGAAGCAATAACTCAGCAGAAATCTTTACATGCTGAATTGCAACAGGAGAATTGCTCCTTAAAAACTACTTTTACTGATTTGCAACAGTCCAATCATAGATTGAAGACTCTACATGATAAACTCCAGTCACAACATCAGGAAATTCTTAAAAAATGTGAGACAATCAATTCAGAGAAACAACTGTTGGAGAAGGAAACAACACAGCAATTGAATACACTCAAAACCAACATAAATGCACTGGAAAACTCCAATGGCAAGTTGAAGACTCAACATGGTGAATTACAAAAACTACATGAAGACATTATCAAGAAATGTGACCAAATTCAATCTGAGAAGCAACTTTTGGAAAAAGAAACAGCTGAACAAATCAACACTCTCAATACGAACGTTCTTAACCTAAAAGTGGAAAAGTCCCGATTAGAAAACCACTTAATTGACCTCGAAGATGCTCGTACAGAAGTTGTGAAGAAGTGTGAGTCAATAGAAGCCGAAAAACGTTCATACCAAAAGAGTACAGCTGAGGAAATTAACAATCTGCAACATGAGAATGATTTGCTCAAGGACAACATTAAAGGTCTACAAATTTCAAATGAAGATTGGCAAACCCAACATACAGAACTTCAAACTCAGTATGCTGAAATTATTAAGCAATGTGACTTGATTGGTTCAGAGAAGCAAGAGCTGGAAAATAACAATTCTTCATTGAGTGAAAATCTCGAGAGTGTTGAAAGTAGGAATATTGAACTACGTGAGGAAATTCAAAGACTTACTGCACAGTTTGAAAAGATTAAATTGGCAAAGCAGGCTTTATTTGATGAAACCACTCATACCATTGAATCTTTGAATGTTGAGATCAGCAATCTTCAGGAGGAGAAAGTAACTCTGAGAGGCAATATTCATGAACTTCAGTTGTCTAATGAAAACTGGAGTAAGCAGTACACTGAGTTAAAATCATCCAATGTTGATCTCACTGAGAGGATTGATCAACTTGTGCACAGGTCTGAACAACTGCAGGCTGACATAAAAGCACATGCAGAGAAATCAACTATGGAAATTAACACCTTGAAACAGGAGAATGCAGCACTAGAGAAAGATATCCAAGAGCTGAAGGACTCCAACACTAACTGGGGCAAACAGCATGCTGAATTACACAAGATGAACATGGAGCTGAGCAAGCAGATTGAGGACCTTGTGCAGAAATGCACCACAATTGAAAATGCTAAGCAAATTATAGAGAAGCAAAGTCTTGATCAGATGAACACAATGAACGATAATCTTAGCAGTCTGCAAAGTGAACTTTACAGCGCCAATGATGAGAACACTGCAAATAAGAAAACTTTAGGAGAGTTGATTATTGAAATTGACTCACAACTAGTTCAACTGAAAGAGAAAGACTCAGAATTGGCATCATTAAAACAGGAGTACTTAAATAACAACCTTGAATGCCAAAAAAACATTAATCGTTTGAATCAGCATGTTATGGAATTGGAGCAAATTAAAGTCAGTCTGGAGACTGACCTGCAGATGGCCAAAGATGACAGCAATATGAAACAACAGGAACTCCAAGAGTTAAGAAAGTCTAAGTATCAGTTGGAGAAGGAACTCAACAAGAGACTTGAACAGCATGAAAAGAAAATTGATTTGATGCAGTTAACTATTGATAATTTAGAAAAGAAAGTTGTTGAGCTGCAGGATGATAAATGTCGCACTTCTAACGAATTGGAAGAGCAAACTCATAAACTGATTGCAATTACTGCTGAGAAGGGGAAGTTATCTGGGGAGCACAATCAGACCATGAATGAGTTGATCTCTTTGAAACAGCAGCTTGTAGCAAGTGAGCTTGAGTGTTCAAGAAAGGATGATGTCATTGATGAGCATACTCAGGAGTTGTTTGCTTTGAAACTTGACATTGAGGTGAAGACTAGTGAGTTGTCCTCTTGCAAATCGAAGATAAGTACTTTGGATGAAGAGAAAACTGATGCTATTAAATCGGCTCATTCGCTGAGAGAAGAACTAAAGAAGCTCAATCTTCAACATAAAAATACTATCCAAGAATTGAAGGCTATCACAGACATGAAAAATTCATTAAATATGAAGATGGATTTGTTTAAGGAGAATATGCAGGCCGTTTTTGCTCATTTTGATATTAAGAAGAAAAATATGAAGCAGTCTCTTGAAGAACTGAAGAAGTATAAATCAATCAAGGAAGCTGAGATCAAGGCCTTGAATACAGACTTGAATGAGGTACGAACGATTTTGGAGAGGACCAAAGAAGAGAATCATTCCACTATCAAGGAGTTACAACATTGCATTGACTGTAAGAACAAGCAAGTTAAGCAGCTGGAACAAGAAATTGAATCTATGAAAACTACAGAGTCGGGCTGTCTGCAGGAGATTGGCATGTTAAAAGATGAGCTGAACTATACCATAGATAAGTATAGTGAAGCCCTGACTGCTGAAAAGGAGCAGAAGGCTGAGAATGATCTTCAAATACAGAACCTCACTGAGAGTCTGCATGGATTGTTGGAGAAGTATAATATTCTGGATAAGGAACACAATGAGCTGCAAGATGCCATGAACTATAATAAGCAAGCGCTGGAGGAGATGAAAGCTGATAAGGATGGCTTGGAGTTGAAGATAGTGCAACTGAAAAATGAGTATGATGACGATGCCAAGAATTGCAAGGATGAATTTCAGGCGGAGCTGAGTACCCTGAAGAAGATTGAGAAGTCATTGAAGGTGGAGGTGAATGATTTGAAGAAGGTCATGACGAATGCTACGAGTGAAAATGAGAGGGTTTCGAGGGAATTGCAGGATGCGAAGTCGCAGTTGCATATCATCCAATGTGAGCGTGCTAATCTGGTGAACAAGTTGGACGAGTTGGAGCTGAGTAAGGTTGGCTTGAAGAAGGATTATGACAGTTTAAAGATTGCACACGAAAGTTATATGAAGGAGTCCAAGGCGGCGCTGATTGAAAAACACGATCAACTGCAGGTGGAGAAGAAGGCCCACGAAAGCGTTATTGCTGCTAAGGATAAGGAGTGTCGGAATCTGAAGAGGGATGCGAATAAATATCTGGAACGCATGAAGCGCGAAGAAGAAGCGTATAAGAAAGAGAGTGAGTTGAGGCAACGAGAGACAGCGGAATTGCACACGAGTATTGCGAACTTTCTGAGCAACATTGAGACCTTGACAAAGGAGAAAGATGCGTTGAGTAAAAAGATTCAGCAACAGGAGAAGCTATTTCAAAAACTGGTTCATTGTAGCGAGGAGAAGGATTCAACGGTAAATTATTTTACTTTTATGTTATTTCTTATTTGCTAAATTTTTAGCGTTTGTGTATATTTGAATATGTTGTAATTTTATTTGGTTTTCCACCTAGATTTTGATGTACGAAAAACAGCTACAAAATCTTCAAATTTCCCATGATGTCTTGGAAGCTGGCAAAATTAAGATGGAGAAGATGCAGGCGGATTTACAAGAGCGTGTTGCAGCTCAAGACAAACAGCATCGCATTGAAAAACATAAGTTTGAAAACTCTCGCAGTAATCTACAGTCTCAGTTGGAGAAGACCACTGCGCAGCTGCGCGAAAGTGAACAAGTTGTCAAGCAAAGAACCATCGAGCTGGAGGCCGCCAACGAAGAATGTGAGTCGGTGCAGGCGATTCTCACGAATATGTCGAAGAAGATGGAGGCTTCTAGCCGGCAGCTGGCCGTCATCCACGAGGACTACGAGGGCAAACTGAGACACGAGCGCGAATCGTTCCGCCAGCTGAAGGAGCAATACGAGACTGCCGCCAAGGAGATGGAGTACATGGGTGGGCTGACCGCCGGCCTGCGCAGCGAGCTCGACGAGGTGCGGCGCGAGCGCGCCGACGCCGAGACTGCGATCCACGAGCGCGAGGAGACGATCGCCGAGTTGCAGAGAAAGTACGATGCTGTAGTTAACCAAATAGGTGCTAAAGACGCCACGATTGCTTCGTTACAGGCGGAGCTGGCGGTGGGCTTTGGGCGGCTGGCGCACGCGGCTGACGCGCGCCGCACCCTCGAACACGAGCAGCGTCGAGCCGCGACGCAGCTTGCGCAAGTAGAGGCGGAGCGCGCGGGGTTGGTGGAGGCGCATGCGGGCACGCTGCGCGCGGTCGAGGAAAATTTGCTGCGCACGGAGCGTGAGGTGGGCGCGGTGATGGCGCGCATGGAGGAGGCGCGCGCGGAGCGCAAGGATGTGGATGGGCTGCTGGCGGCGGAGCGCGAGGCGAAGGCGTTCTTGGAGCGACGTGCTGTTGATTTGGAGGCGCAGGTGTTGGAGGCTGAGCGTGTGAAGACACAGCTGGCGGCGACGATTCGACGCATCGCGGCGCTGTTGCACGAACAAGATTCCACCATGGACGAAGAAGCGCTGGATGATGTTATTCTGAAAACCGAACAGCAGATTATCATTGTTTTCGGAAAGCTTCGTGAGTTAGGCTTAATCAGACAAACAGCCGTAGAAGACCGAGACAACGCACTAAAAACATTGGAGCAAATGGATAAATGCAATCAACAACTCAATCTTGACAAGGAGAAACTACTTGCAAACTATGAAAAACTTCACGAAGAGAAAGCAACCCTTCTTAAAGATAAATCAGAAGATTCCAAAAACTACCAACATCTTTTGGTAAACATTATTTTAATACTTAACTATAAAAAAAGTTAAACCGATTCTTTCTTTTTTCAGGTTCAACACGAACTATTGCGTCAACAACATCAGTCATCTTCTCTTCTCAATCAAAAACTGGAACAACTTGAGGATAGTAACAAGAAATATGCTCAGCATTACTTTGGGTTGCAAGAAAAACTGCAACAAGTATTCAAAAATGTCGAGAATCTAGTCAATGAACGTAACCACCTCGAGCAAATTGTCTACAATCTAAGAGATCAGTATAGCAGTCTTCAAATTAAGTCAATTCACATTACTGAGGCAAGCTACAAGCTTCATTTTGAACAGAAAATGGCGTTGGAGATAATCATTGACGATATCTCCAAACAATTCAGACGCATCTCCAAAATGATTTACAATTTGAACATCAAATGCCATCAGATTGCTGATAAATCCGTGAGTGCCATCTTGGAAAATAAAACCCTAGATTGGTTAACCCTTCTCGGTGAATTGTCATTTGAAGAGATCAGCGAGAAACTGGAAGATCTCAGGGATAACGCCAACAATACACAGCTACAACTAGAGACGTTTATGACCTCAATTGAAGCGCTCGGATTCAAGGATGAGAAGCCACGTGTTCTCAAGGAGAATGTGCAACAAGTCAAACAACCACCCAAGGAAGAAGAATGGCGTAAGAAGTATCTGAGTGTCAAGCAGAAGCTGACTTTAGTCGAAAATGCTAAGAATAATTTTGAGAAGAAGATAAAGCAACTACGTGATGAAAACAAGAAGTTATCTATTGAGAAACCTATCAAAGTTGAGGTTACAGAGGAGATTGTTAAACAAGAGCCAGTTGAAGAGACTGATAAGCATTACAAAAAGCTGCTCCAGGACTATATTCAACTCAAAGAGGATCATGAGACTGACTTATCTCTATGGAAGGACAAATATGAGAAGCTTGAGTGTGAATTTTCCAAAAGCACTTCTAGGACATCACTGCAGTCTGATTTGCAGACGATTGAAGATCTTCAAAGTGAGTTAACATCGCTCCGCGTGAGTTACAGAGACGTGAAGATTGCATTCTCCAAGTTGCAATTGGATTACTCTGCTCTGGAGACGCTACTCGCCGAGCGTAATGACCAACTCGCTAACTTGAACTCAACCAAAGAGGGCTACTCCAATCTCGGCGAGGAGAATACCAAGCTCAAGTCGGAAATAGACACGTTGAAGTACAAACGGCAGAGGGATCGTGATAAGTTCCTGCAGCATGTAGAGAGAGAAGAAGCGGAACTAACCAAGAAGATGCAGGCTGTTCGTGCTGAATACGATCTCAAGTTGGACAAGATGAAGGAGAAGATTGTCTGTAAGTATAAGGAGCAAGTCGATCAGAACGAGAGTCAGCGTTACGAGAAAATGCTGGCTTTGAAGAAGGAGAATGATCACTATAGGAATACAGTGCAGATGTTGAAAGAGGAGTTGGGTAAGACACAGGCGCGCAGTGAGCTGCTGGATTCGGAGAAGCAGTTGGCCATTCAGGATTTGAAGGTTGCCAGGGGCCGCGAAGCTGGAGACTTTGATTTCAAGGAGCCGGCAACGCTGAGTCGACGCGCGAGTTCGCATAGCCTGCACAGTGAGGTGCGTTCGGCGTACGTTGAGGAACGTAGGAGTACGTTTAGTCTTCCTCGGAATGTGCAAACGCAGCATGCCCAGATGGGTGTAATCGAAGAGGTGCATTACCGTAGGTTGAGTAATGTTGCTCCGGTTCCAGTTGGTGGAGGTGAGTCCTTACCTGTCCTTCCTGTTTGTTGGGCTGTATATTTCATAGTTAGATACAATGACGTTATTGAAGTAGCTTCTTTGTCTTCTAACGGATGCTTTCTGTTTTAGATGGCATGGAAATGGAAGATGAAGGCGAGATGTTCAACAACAAGTATCTACATGACTTGAAGGAAGGTCGTCCTTCATTTGGAATCGGACGCGAGTCATCTTCCAGTCGACTCTCGGAGTTTGCCTACAGGAATTCACTATGTCCACCGCATCTAAAATCGTCCTATCCTGCGGAAACGCAATTTTTGACCGATTGTCGTTTTAAGGATGACGATTTGAAGGTGTGTTCTGTTCAACATTGATTGTCCTAGTGTTTCTTGTAAATATACAAGCAATGTATTTTGTTTCAGAGTGGTAACATTGACTTTATGGACGACAGTATGAAAACCCAACTCCTTCCCAACGAGAAACACAAGAAGAAAGACGCCGGTACTACCTCGTACAAACGGCCAGGCCCGCCAACTCCAAGCAAACATGGTGGCCGGTCATCCCTGCAGGGCAACGAGCGTGTGCTGCGCGAAAACGGCGACGCCAAGCACCGCTCGACGGCCAATCCCCTGCGCTCGCTCTTCTCCTCCAGCAAGAAGGTGGCGGCCGCGTCGGACGGCGGCCCCAGCAGCACCACCACCATCGTCGAGGTAGGTTGCAACGGCGGCGCTTGGTCGTTCTGCAATGGTAGCGGCGGCGCGTCGGCGCACGCGTTGCGCGCGCGAACTTCGCTGGACACGCTCATCTCGTACGCCACGTGCCGCCTGAAGCGATACGGTGCCTCCTGCGGCAGCCGCAGCAGCAGCGCGTGCGGTGCCGGCGACCGCCGCAAGCGGCACGTGGTGTGCGTGTGTCCGGCGTCGCGCTGTCGCGCGTGTCACGGCGTCGAGACTGAGGCGCGACGGCGGATCGCGCGTGCGCGCCGTTTCTTGCTGCGCAATCTCTGGCGTTTTGCGCGCAACTCGCTCTGCGTGCTCTCGATTGTCGCCGCGAGCATTTCGATCATCACAATTACTTCTTAACACCCGCTCTCACAGAGAAATCTTAGTAATTTGGCACATTTGAAACCTGGTACTTGTTATTCTCACACATACCTAACACTCACTTATATTTTCTTTATATACTCTTATTTTATGTTGTTTTGTGAAGATTTTGCATGTCGTTTTCATGAGAACTCTTCCTCCCGCCGCAAAGCTTTAACTACTGATATATACTTGAGAATCTAACATATACATATATATTTCTATTAATATATTTACAAAATATAACTTGATATCTCTTTGCTGTCGTGTTTGATGACTTGGTTTATTTATACGTTTTATTTTTACAGAATGCCGGGACAGCGAGCCCGAAGAAGAGACCGAGTTTAAGTTTTTTCCGGCGTTGATTCAATTTAAATCATTCGTTGCTAGTGTTTCGTTTGTGAATCATAAACGCATTTTATTCATGCTTTCATAGTCGATTGCAATTGACGCGTTGTGACCTTTTCAAATGTGATGTTTTTAATGTTTACTTAATTTATTCATTGGTGCGTTTTTTTTACATGTGTACTCGAGTACATTTGCATATTTTATAAATTCGATATACTAATTTATTATGTAGATTTGAATAAAAGTGTCTGATGACATTTTGTGATGTACAGAATATATACATACATTTCCTTTAGTTGTAGTGTTTTCTGTATGTTTCTAGAAATGTTGATATTTACAGATTAGGTGGGGTTAAATTGGGTTATACACATTGGGTTCTTTTTTTTCACATATATCACAAACCAAACTATAAACAAAAATAATCTCAGACTTAATCCATCCAAGAGTGAACTTATTTCTTTTATACTAGAGCAGACTGCTTCTAATCGAATTTCTGCATTAGTCATTTTCTGATATGCCACCGTATAAGCTGGATATACAGTATACTTTTGGTAGTATCACAATCACTATCAGGAATGCTCATTTCTGGACGACTGTAACCAGTCTTCCTTTGTAACACATAAAATACCAAACATGTAGCAAAAGCCATCATTCTCCCGCTTTTCGTATACCTGACGGCTGGTGGCGTGAAACATTGTGTTGGTCTGAACAGATCCTCGGCAGTATTTGTTGCATTTCCAGTAGCCTCAGATTGAAGGCAGCCATCAGGGTTGCATTCTGAATGCGTTGAATGGACACAATGCGGTACATCTTGTTATGATAGGAATTGGAGAATATCCTTGGTATATATGTGGATGTTAATTCGCGAAATTCTGTGGAGTTGGTATGTAACGTAACTGTACGAACAACGTGGAGATTTGACCAATCCTTGGCTTCAGGAACACTCATGATTTGTTGAACTACGAGAATCGGATCAATCACGCATTTTCTTCGATCTGCGTTTCGATTTTCAGCTAATTTGCTTTGCGCTGAGGTTTGTTTGCATGATTATGTGGTTTGTTGCACTGAGACTGCGAAACTCTACTAATGGGCATAGCAAGTAGTAGTAGAAAGTGATGTGAAGAACACAAGAATGTTTTGACTGGATATTTCTGGTGATTATAAAAAACAAGTACAGAAAACAATGATGTAGTGCTATAATTTCCAAGTTTGTATAATTCGTTGCTTCATTAGTGGATGTCACTGTAAAATCATATTATATTTTATTGTGGCCTGAACAAAATCCGAACAAAAATCAAATATAATTCATGTTTGCTTAAAGCTAAATTTTGATTGTAACATTTTTACAAGATAATCTATCAATATTCAAAAATATAAAGATAAAAACAAATTTAAGAAAAAATTTAACTTTTTTACAACTCAATTTAAACTATCTTATCAGTACTTAATTCTACTAACTTATTTTACAAGTGTTTTATCAAAACTTCAAAATTTTGGTGGATTTAACATTCAAGTTAACACCGTAATCATTATCATCATAGTAGCAGATCCGAACCTAAATCGACCTTGACCGAGCTGATAATAGAATAAAAATTATTTTATAATAAATTTAGGATATTAGAAAATATATTAAAAATAGGTTGGCAAAAAAAATCCTGGACAGAATATTTTTAATTATTTTTTGAAAAATGATTTTTTATTAAA
>JAODGA020000092.1:0-12660 GCA_027574885.2 Drusilla canaliculata | reverse complement strand
TGTGTTAACTATCTGAGAACATATTCTGAAAGTTTCAAACAAAGTTACATATTGGTTTTTGAGATATCTGGAAAAGTTGAAATTTTTACAGAGCTTTTATTTTGGGGGTGCTGCAGCTCCGCAGCGCTCATGCACGAGCCGCGCCTGTCTCAGAATATAACTCAATTCATATATAAAATGTTTATCAAGAAATAGTCTTTTGGTGAAGTTTGAACTGATGTAGCAATAATTGTGTAAAATTTATTTTTAATGAACACAAACTTTATACTTATATCTTCATAGTTTTCATAAAATTAAAATTAAGTCAATGTCAAAACCACATTAAAATCACTATGTTAATTACATAAAATATTATAACTTTAGTTAACAAGAAAATTGGTTGTATATTGGTTTTAATTCTCAATTGACGTCAGGCACCCTTGTGTATTGCATAATATAATCATGCTTAAAAACCTCAACTAGTTTCTGAGATAAAGACTATTAAAATTTTGCTCACACATACAAACTTCAAGAGTCTGTGAGAATTTCAACTTTGCCAAATATCTGGAAAAACCAACATGTAACTTTGTTTGAAACTTTCAGAATATATTCTCAGATAGTTAACACACATCACCTAAAAATTTGAGCTCTTAGATAGAAATAGTTTCCGAGTTATTCACACTCAAAGTTGACCAAAGAAATTTAGTGGGGGTGACGTATGGAGTTTAGTTTAGGTTGGGTTAGGCTATCTCAAAAACAAATAAATAACTTTGTTTCAAACTTTCAGAATATGTTCTCAGATAATCAACACACATCCTCTAAAAACTTGAGCTCTTAGCGAGAAATAGTTTCCAAGTTATTCACACACAAAGTTGACTAAAGACATTTTTCAACGAAAAGTTTGTCAACTTAGACTGGAATAATTATACTAAATCATTTCCATATTTTAAATTCCTGACCCTGTTGATTACTAATTAGCAGATGTTTAATAACGGATACATGGGATAATAAAAACATTGCGCTAATGTAAACACAAAATTTGTTCTATAAGATCAAATAGAACATAATAATAGACAATGTAAACACTTATTGTTAGTTGGAATTAGTTCACATTATTGATTGACTGTTGTATATAAAAAAGCAACAAATTAAAACTATTAATTATTGATTCTCATATCAGAGAATCTATAATAACAACATTATTTCACAATGTTGATCAATGTCAACAATAGAAAGTAATGTTAATGATTGTCAATTCTTCTCAGAAAAAAACATGGATAAAAAGTAAATGTTTCAATAAAAAACAATGATGTTGACAAAGTAATTACCTTTCTGAGTGCATCTTGCAGGCCCGGTGCCAGCGTAATGGCAGCAGCAATTGTTGAAAGCAGTAGCATCACTGCATACATAATGCGACTTGAGGTGGAGTTCTTGCATGATGGACACGCTGAGCAGCAAAGTGAGCATGCCGCACTGCCGCAACAGCATGCCAGCTGAGGACAACAACGGAATTAGTCATATTCATGCGGCGCAATTGCCAATTCGCAATTATTGCCAGCAAATGTGTGTGCTTACATACCTGCGCAGCAGAGCACAGTCCTAGAACGGCACCCATCGTGAAAACTCACTGTTCGCTGGTGCGTCGCAATAGGGATGTTTACGTGACTGTGATTTTGTGCAGTCCGTAGTCTGCACAGACGCAAAATAACGAAAATAACAACAAATAATCGATATGAGCTTCAGCTGTTTGTCACTGGTCACTGCTTTTGTCCTGAAGAAAATGACGGATTGTCAGCTAGGACTTTTAACGCCATCTATTATCTAAACGAAAATGTTCTCAAAAGTTAAAAATTTTACATATATTTAATATAAACAAATATTATATAAACTATAACAAGTTTTGTTAATTTGCAAATTATTTTATAAAATTAAAGTAAGTTTTTACAAAGTTTGAAAAGGTAAAAATATTTTGTATTTATAGCCACCTAGTATGAAATAGCTAAACTATTTTAGATTAGTGTTATTCTCGAAACAATTGCAGAACATAAAAAAATAAATTAATACAAACATAAATTACTTTTAAATTTTGTTTTTCATTACAAAGTCTACTTAGTTTGAAAATGGATGAAGAAATAATTGATATTATTGAAATAAAATCGTACTTCAATAAATTAGAAAATCAAATAAACTGGTATCAAGAAGAGTTAAAAAAAAAAGATGCTCAAATAATAAGTGCAAGAATTGAAAACAGTGAGCTCAATTCTGCTGTTTCGGAAAAGTGCAAGCAGTTGAAACAATTGAAAGAAAAACTGAAGAGGCGGAACACTTTATGTAGCAGCTTGGAGCAATCCAGTATGTCACAACAAAAAGAAAATGAAAACTTAGCACACGAAAATAATATTTTGGTAATGTATTCTCATAGATAATATATTAAATAATCGAAATATCACTAATACACATCATAACAGGTTAAAACAGTAGAAAACATGAAAGAAATGTTGAAGACCTCTACAATGGAGATGAATGAATTGCACACGGAAAATGTGAAATTCAAAACAGAACTGGCAGCTTGCAATGAAAAGAAAAAAATCCAGCAAGGCAATAGTTCTGATATGCAGGAAAGGATTGCTTCAGTCAGAAAGTATTTAGTTTACAATTGTTATATTACTTTTCTCAATGTTTGCTTATAGAAACCTCAATTCATTGACAGTGGAATATGAGCAGTTTCTCAAGAGCCATAATGAAAAGATGGCAAATAAATTGCAAGGTGATGTTACTAATCTAAAGCATCAGCTGCAAACAGCAATTGCTGAAAAATATGAAGTTCAAATAGAGTGCTCTTTTTATAAAGGTTTATTTGTATGCATTTTTTTTAAATGTTTTCTAATTATTTTTTTTTATTTAGGAAAATCTGAAGAACTTGAGAAACAGATAAATATGCAAAAAAATCGAAATAATGATAATTACTACAATGAGAAGGTTTTTGTTACAAGGGTGAAAAATACAACTTATTAACATTGCTTTTTTTAGATGAGAGAACAATTTCGTGAGTTTCAGGAAATAATTGAAATGCAACAAGCACATATTAAATTGATCTCTACAAAAATAGCTGAGGAGTTTCCAAATGCAAATGAATCAACAGAAATCAACATAACATTAATGGAGTCTACTGAAACAACCTCTTAAATACAAAATAATATAATATTGTTAATTGTTCAGTTATTAAGTAAATTTTAATAAAATATAAGTACCATTTCAACATTTGAAACATTTTAATATAAACAGTTTGTAACTATTTTAAGAACACTTGTTTGCCATTAAAGTTAATCAGGAATTAAGTATCCGAGTTTTTCGAGTCGAACTCAGCTTGTACTGAAGCACTTTGTGAATTATTGTCATCTTCGTTCAACGCAACGCTTTGCATCGATGTGGCAGTAGTATCGCCCGCGTGCTTAAGATTTTGTTCGTAGCTCTCCCGAGCAATCTCCTTCAAGCTGGCATACATACTATCGCCAGTTTGCATCAACATTGAATGGAATATCCCATTGCGTTGCAGCAAGTCATAGGGATGTGCGTATTCGACGGCCTCGCCGTGATCCATCACCAGCACACGATCCGAGTCCATGATCGTATTGAGACGATGCGCAATCGTTAGCACCGTACAGTCATGAAATTTCTCCCTTATTGTCTTTTGTATAAGCGCATCCGTTCTAAACACCAAAATTGCAGTCATGTGAATTTCGTTATTACAAGAATAATTAAACTTACTGATGATCAACGTTTGCTGTAGCTTCATCCATGATGATCACCTTATTTCTTCGGATAATTGCACGCGCTAGGCACAGCAGTTGCCGTTGACCAGCGCTGAAATTAGATCCGCCTTCACTCACCTCCTGATCTAGCTTCTGTACAGCATCCTTTAATTCCACTTGATCGAGGGCTTGCCATAATGCATCGTCATTACACCGATCAAAAGGATCTAAATTATGGCGCACAGTAGTCGAAAAAAGAACAGGCTCTTGTGGAATGATTGATACGTTACTACGTAAATCATTTAAACCTATCTCTTTGGTATCAACATTATCAATAAAAACTGTTCCTTTAGTTGGAGCTAATCGAAAGATAGCAGATATCATTGAAGACTTTCCTGCCCCAGTTCGACCCACAATTCCAACCTAAAAGTTAAACAGTTTTTAGACTCTTAACCTAAATATAGACTTAACTAACCTTAAAACCAGCTGGTACGTCAATGTTCAAATTCTTTAAGACTGGTGGATCGTCAGTTGAATACTGTAGATACAGATTCTTTATCTTAATTTCACCTCTATGCGGCCAGTCACGATGAGGTTTGTGCACAGGAGTAGATTCAAAAGGTCCTTCCTTTTCTAATTTGGTATATTGTAAGACACGTTCAACGCTGATCATATTATTGGCCACTTCAGTTGTTTGACGCATTCCATACTGAAGCATTCCGGTCAGAATCAATGATTGAGAGATCACAAGTCCAACATCACCTTCCAGTACTTTATCTGTTTCAATAAAATCATGTTTATTTCATGAATAATTTGAAAAGGGGTTAACTTACCATATATGAAAAACTGTAGTGTTACCGCAGAAACAAAGAGCACGCTTAGTACATCCAAGTAGAAACCAAACGCCTCACTGGTGAAAATAGAAAGCACAAATGATGCTGTGTGTTGATCCTGCAAGACATCGAATTCCTTCACCACCATACGTTGCGCACCACTGCTGCGTATGGTTGTTAAGCCTGCCAACGATGCAGACACATGGGAAAACACAGGAGCACGTGTCACACCTTCCAATCGCTTGATATCCTGTGCGCTTGCCATGTAGATACGCCGAAGCACTTCAAAGAAGCCAGCCAGCACCAATGTAGGAATGATCATAATCGGCGATACAATCCACACCATCACGAGTATACCAGTCAACACCAAGATAATTTGTATAGACTCAAGCATTAATCGTGGTAGATACTCATCAATCATGCCAATATCCTTCGAGAAACGATTCAAGATCCTACCAGACGGATTCGTGTCAAAGAAGCGCATTGTAGCCTGAAGAATATTGGAAAACATTTGGTTATGCAGAGATCTGGATGCGTTCATACATATTTTGAAGAAAAACAGCGATCGCACTGTTGTTAACACCACGGTTAGCAAAATTAAGGTTGTATAAATGTAGAGATTTGTATCGCGAGGAAAATGTGTCGCCGAGCATACAAAAGTGTCATCAACATCATTAAATCTTGTTGCATTATCATTTACAAATATGTTTGGTCCTGTTGTTGTTGTATGAATACGTTGAAACTTTTGTGCTTTGCACAATTCCATTTCTTGGTTAGTCCTGAAAAAGAAAAATAATTTGGAAATAAATACTTTACAATAAAATAAGATAACATACCAATGTTTAAGCCACAAATCACTGGAATTGCATACTACTTGTGCAATTATTAGAGATAAGACCAAAAACATTAGGACACAAATATTTGCTCCTGACTTGTAGTAGGCAGCATATATAGATGGTGGCACAGAGCCCTTTTCCATCAATTCTTGGGTCTCAGTTGGTTCGTCATCTTCATCCTCAGTAGTGTCCTGTGAGGTTACAGACATCATCCTTTTAGCAGGTTCCTTCTTTTCAGTTGGTGTCTCTTCAACTTCAGCATCCTTTAAATGTGCCAACTCCTTTTCGGACAATTCCGCATAGGTGCCAATCTTTTCAATCTGACCATTATTCACAATGATAATCTTATCTACCGCATGCAAAAACTGCAGTTGATGCGTAACCAGAATTCGCGTCTTTCCCCTCAAATATCCACGAATGCATTCGTCAAACAAGTGCTTTCCGACATGCGTATCCACTGCGCTAAGCGGATCATCAAAGAGATACACATCAGCAGAACGATAGACAGATCGAGCTAGATTAATTCTAGCACGTTGCCCACCACTCAGTGAGACACCTCGTTCTCCAACAAGAGTCTTGTCACCTTGGGGAAATTGCTCAAAATCAGTCTCCAGCGCACAAACACGTACAACTTGTTTGTACTTCTGCTTATCATAAGGCTGACCAAAGAGAATATTATTCCGCACTGTAGACACAAACAACCAGGGTTCCTGCGATGCGAACGAAACATCACCATGCATCTCCAACTTGCCGCTGTTTAAAGGAAGTTCGCGTAGCAGCAACTGCAATAGGGAACTTTTACCAGAACCCACAGATCCCACCACAGCACAAAGTGTCCCGGGTTCAATATCAATGTTAATATTAGACAAAGTCTCTATAATTGGCGATGCCGTCCAACTTGCTCGACCCTTCACAACACGAACACCACCTTTCCGCTCTTTAGTGTTCTCTTCCATGTCAACTATGCAGAGATTTTCTTCCAAAGTCAAAAACTCTTGTATCCTGCCAACCGAGACATTCGTTTCCCAAGCAAAGAGTATACCCATTGGGAAGAAGATCGCCATGTACAATTGTATAGTGTTAAAGAATTGCGCCATTGAAAAGACCAGCTCTCCAGTTAGCGGATTACCGGACGTAAGCAAATAAATGATAACGGTAACATAGAGACTTGTGCGCTCAGTAAATACCATCAAAGCTGTGGTGTATCCGAGGATGTACGACTTCTTTGAGATGACATCAATTTCAAGTTTTCTAGCCAATTCAACAACCTTTTCAAACGGCTTTTCCCATGCGTACATTTTGATTATTTGTATGCCGCTTGTTATCTCCGACATTATTTTTACGCGATAGTCTGTGCGTTCGGCTATCGTTGAGCGATAAGAGCCTTGCAGTTTTGCCAAGTATCCTATTAAATTACGCAAATGTATATCAGCAACTATTAGTAATAATATGAATCAAATTATTTCAATATTGTACAAATTATTAGTATAAATATTGACCAATATCAGTAATGTGTCTAATGTTTATGATAACTATAAAAATTGATGCAAATTTACTTTCTTTAAAACTTAAAAATGATGCACATTCTGCACGTGTTTGAAAGTTAGCGAAACGAGCCGAATGAGGGTGTTCCAATTCAAACGAGTGCAAAAATGCTATTTTGTGAAAGTTGCACACTATAGTTTTTCTACGACAACAATTATAAAAGTAAATATGCATTTATTATCTGATTTCTTAGAAATAACTACGAAATTATTTGTAATGCACAAACTATAACAAACTAATGACATTTGTTGTTTGACGTTATATTGTTTAAGCCATCTTAGTTTTTGTTATCAATAGCAACCGGTGCGAAATGCAATTCAGTACAATATGAGCATTTCCTCGATGATGTCATAGAAAAAATGCATTTGTAACATTTGTAAGATCATAATTCAAAATACAATGTTTGTAAACAATTCAATTAAAACAATTAATCAGTCATACCAACCTTGAAGAGGAATAGCCTGCACAGCTATACTTAAAACGCCGACAATTGCTGGCCAACCCACGCTGTCATACATCAAATACGAAGCTACCATCGCTTGCAGAGGCATCACCCAAATGTAATGGAAGAACTGAAAGAAAAACTCAAACCGCTGGACATCGTTCGACATCAGGTTGATCATCTGTCCGGTAGCGGTGTGATTCAGCGAGTGTTTGCTTAACTTAAGCAACTAAAACGCAATTAGTTTAGAATTTCAGTGATAGTGCGCCGATAAAACAATCGCAAACACCTTTCTGTACATCAACGAACAGCACGCAATTCGACACCGCATTCCAGTGCGCACGCAAGCCGCGTTCGCATGATGGTAGGAGAGCACGTTCGCCATGGAAACGACAATCACGCCCACGGCGAGCAACCAACCCTCCAGATCCGTGTAGACTTTTGCCGGACTAAAGTACCTGATGAGCTGCGCTAGGATAATGGGATGGCTGAGCCTAAATACGATAGACTGAATGAAGATGATCATGCCCCAGACGAAAAATGCTTTGCCAAAAGTAGCCCATATTGCTTTCCATAGTGAGGGCTGTGTATTGTTGCGTTTGGCTTTTGCTATTTGTTTTTCCCAATTTCTAAAAGTTGATATTTCAACATATAAATATTTACAGCATTGAGATTATCAATTGAATTACTTCTCTAGGGCGTTGCCAAGACGTTCAGAATGATCAGGTTTTGTAGAGTTGTATAAGTCTTTTACTTCCAAGTCTTTTTTCATGCCAATGCGAAAAAATGGTAAAACCCATCTGCAAATATTGTAATGTGTAATGTTGCAATTAAAACATCCGTGGGCTTTGGACTCCAAATGGAGTCCAAAGCCCACGGTGCTTCATATTAGGTTATGTTTGTAAATCTTAGGAATGTTTACTCAAAATATAATATAAATTAAATGTATTATTGATAATGTTATAGTATATTATGTAACGAGCACAAAATGATGCACATTTTGCACATATTTGAATGTTTGCGACACGGTCCGAAGGCGAGAGTTGCAATTCAAACCAGTGCAAAATTGCTATTTTATGTGAGTTGCATACTATAATATTTCTACAACAACGACACTTATAAAAATTAATATGCATTTATTATGTGATTTCTTAGAAATAACTACGAAATTATTTGTAATGCACAAACACTAACAAATTGATGACATTTTGTTGTTTGACGTTAAATTGTTATCAAAAATAGCATACCAAACACGAAATATTCATATCGCAATCGTTGCCTAGCAACTTGCTTGGCAACTGGTGCGAAATAAAATTCATTGCAGAATATAGCTTCACATGACCCAATTTACACTCATGATATTAACATTTTTTCATGTTGTCGTAGAAAAAATTACATTGTAAGGCTTTTTGTACAATGTAGGTCTGATAAATGTAATACAATTAATTACATTGTGCATATTTAAATAATTATTGAGCTTAATTATTGTAACCGATTAAAAAATGAAAATAGTAATAACATTCTACACTTCAAACGTATATAAAAAAATACAATAAGTGAGGCATAAATCTTGTTCATCTTCTATTATACCTCCTTAATTTTGAATTTCTAAGCAATAAAAAGCGTTTTCGGCATAATTAACTATGTGTCTCAAATTTATGTTTAAAAAAATGAGTTAGAAAAAATGCGATTGAAAAAGCCAAGATTTTTCAGAATTTACTAATAATAGATGCAATAAAGTTTACAAAAATACAATAGCATTAGAAAACATACAAGGTATGCGAATTAGTATTTATGACAACAGCTGAGAAGTGAATTATGGTTAGAAAAATAGGTTTTACTTTTTATTAAGAAACAAGACTACCAAAAGAGATCTTCGGCTTTACGATGACAAAACAAAATATCTCGTTAAAATTTCACTTCTTTGAAAATCTGGTACACCATAATTTTGCAAATAACGTTTGGTCATTACTTAAAAAACATTTTAAAATGAAATCATCTCAAATTTACACTAAAACCCGTATTATGCTTCAACCAACGTTTCAATTACTTGCATTTTATGATCAAAAATTGTGAATGTAACTGTGATTACTATAATGCATTAACATTGCGTTATTTTTCATTATTTCTAATGTAATATCCAAAACTTGTAGCAAAACTTGCTACACAATTAGCAAATTTTGATAGTCTTGCCTCTTAACACTATAAAATGGTCAAGATTTGTTATAACATAGAATATGATGAAAAAACGTATTTTACTTGCTCTAGTTACAATATTTAAACAATTTTCTAAAGAAAACCTGCATTCTTAAAATATGGTAAAAATTCTTAATGCTGTTAAATTTTAGATTATTTAAACAATAATAAATCAAGATCTCCGACAGATCAAACAAAACCAAATTGACTAACAGACAAAAACACTGAACAATCCATGTGGTTAATTATTCTAAAACACTCTCTTATCTAATAAATACAGCTCGTTCTAAGTATAATAATGCCCAGTATAAAATTCCGGTATAACAAAATCAAGCAACAAACACCACTGGTATTGTTATAAAAGAAAACAATGTTATCAGCTAAACCAAAATTATATGCTAGGTTGAGCACCGATACTTCCTAAGCAATCCTTACAAAGTGCATGGCAAACCTACTTGTAGGCTAAAACAATCAAAATCATGCAAAACCAAAAATTTGCTAGTCTTGCCCCTTAAACAACTTTATAGAATCAATTCTTAATGGATGCGTACACAATCAGTAATAATGACATTACCAATCACATTAACTGCTTCAATCTATGATCTAACTGATCAAATGTAATGCACGTCATTTCAACTTTTTAGATTCCATATGGTAAATATTAATGTCATTTCGATAAAATAATGACATTACTGATCGTGTAGAAACTCCATTAAAATATGATAAACAATTTTCATTTTTGTTTAATTTTGGGTTATTTAAATAATAATGAACAAATATCTACAACAGTTCAAACAAAAAGAAATTGGCTGACAGACAAAAACACTGAACAATCCATGTGGTTAATTATTCTAAAACACTCTCTTATCTAATAAATATAGCTTGTTCAAAGTCTAATAATGCCCAGTAAAAATCTGGTATAACAAAATCAAGCAAAACATAAACATCACATGTATTGTTATAAAAAAACAATGTTATCATCCTAAGCAATCTTTATTCTAAACAATCGCATGTCAAACCTATTTGCAGGCTAAAAACAATCAAAATCATAAATAGCATACGTGTCAAGGATAACTCAATGAAAATAACACATTGAAGTAATTATTATATCATTGTATCTAACAGATTATCTGAGATTTTACCCAAATACTGAATAAGACGACCATAGTTGATAAAAAAATCCATTAAGATAATGAAATTCGACAATTTAGAAACCAACGTAATACTGAATTAATCTGTGTATGAGGTCATGAATTTTATGAGCACACTCGTACACTTATCATATCATGCAAAATGATAAAGACTAATTTGTATTTACATTGAAAATTGAGTGCTATAAAACTAACAATGTGAAGTAAATTAATTTACACTGTTTGCCCCATATCAAGCAATATTTATACAAGTCACATTTTGAGGTTATCAAAAAAATTAATTTAAAAACCCGTTTGCAAAACCCGGTTATTTATCATGCTGTTGACTGTTTACATACCCAAAAAACAGTTTGGATAAGAAGTTCGAAGTGAGTTCCGGACTCTTGTTGTCAAATTTTTTGCTTGCATCCATTTTGCACTGCGTTAAAATTGCACAAATATTTTAAACAACTTGTCAGACTGCAGTAAAAGACATGCTTGTTTACTTCATGACGGCGTTATTTAGTGTGTTTTCTTATTTGGGCACGTTTGTTTAATATTTGAGTAAACGTTTAATCATCAAGGCAGCGGCTCAAAAAAATCGAGGCTACGCTTTGCAAGGCACTAGAATTTACGATAAGATTAGATGTGCTCTTCAAACACGAATTGCAATAGCCGAGTTTTTCGCGATAGCAACTATCGACGCGGAAATGTCCATCTGATGGCCGGCGGCGCCCGGCTGGCGGATTGGCGGACGCGAAATGAGAGAAATGTTGTATCAATACAACCGCACAACAGGCGCGCGCCACGCCGACGCGAGAGCTCCCAAGACGCGCCCGTCGCGGATGGCGGCCGTGGAATGGTGCTGGTGTTGTTTTTAAGGCCAGGTCACTGGTTTTTGCGAGCTGCCGCCTCGTAGCGGATCGTAGTAAACTGCTACTAAACTGCCGACTAGCGCTGACCGTGCCGGCTGCAGCCGATCCCAACTCGGCACCGATCAACTGCGTTTTGATCGGTTGATCGCATCGCTTTGATGCAACGCACTCAAATGTACATTTGCTACGAATCAATATTCACAAGGTTAAACCTGTAAAACGTAGAGAAATAAACAAAAGCTGGTGCATCCAAATATGCAACGTCATAAATCAACTTCAAGCTGAGTCATTAAAAATAAAGTCATTTTAAATATATTCCTATTAAGTCGCCGAGTTAGTGGAGGAATAGTCTATGCGTTCCACCACCAAGTCTAGGTCTTGATTAATTTAAGAGGAAGGCACGGAAACGTGGAATGACTTCATTACTAAACTCCGATGTTGATGTTGATGTAATACAATGCTTTGTGCACGCGATGGATTACAAATTAATTATGCATATTATGACAAAGCATCAAATGACACATTGTTTAGTTATGTTCAAGTATTATGTTGTCGTCTAAAAATACATGGGAAGTATGCCAATTGCCGATGGCCGAATATGAGACTCTATTTGTTTTCTTTAATGTATAACTAGAGTATAAGCTTGCGCGATACAAAGTTTGACTTTGAAGTTTGATTTTTAAGTTTGAATTTTAACTTTGAAGATTATTAATAACGTGCAAACGCACCTAAACCTTCTACTATTGATTATACCAAAGGAACAGCATTGCAATGAGATTGAAAAACCTATCTCTAATCTCTGACCTTCAATAAAACAATTACCATTTCCTCCTATCACCACACCACCTCTTTTAAACGTTTTTTCAAAATTTCAAGATAGTAACATTTTAAGTTGGGAAATTAGATAATTTTTTGCTTATTTATTTTTCTCCCATGAGTCCTACGGCCGTGAAAAGCGGTCAAATATGCAAACATTCAAACTTTTTTATTTGTATAGTGCGCAGTTTGACTTTGAATTACTGGTAATAAATTGTACTACAACAAGGAAACTGAAACCGTGTAACAAACTTGC
>JAODGA020000027.1:0-15404 GCA_027574885.2 Drusilla canaliculata | reverse complement strand
GGAGTTGACCGATCGACGTCAAAAAAATCACAATTGTAGCCCGATAGACGCTGAATAAGGCCATGCAAAAGATTTCCCGTTCCCTTGTTTAGTATTGCCGGAAATAATTCTCAAAAATGACCTTCTTTTTTTACGTTCAAAGTGGGATACCCCCTGAATGCTTACCTGAATTATAATAGGTCTATATGCATGTAAATTAACATCCTGGACATGTGATGGATAATCACTCAGTGCAAATGTTATCACCTGACAATGGCTACTGTTGCAATAGTTTAACAACTAAAATCAGCAATTAATCATAATCATAATCATAAACAAAATGGGCTTCAACTCACTGTCTTTAGTCCATTATTACTTAATCCTAGATTATAAATTAGTATGGTATTATTTGGCAAAATTCTTCCAATATTGTTAATCAAACCAATGGCCTGACTCTCACCATCCTCGAAAACATAAGTCACGACAACTGGTAGTGAAGTGTTATGCCACACGGTTTGTGGGTATGCGGGCGCGTTCTTCTCGGCTAAGCCCAGCAATCGTAGATATTTCTCATCGACTGCTAGAGTTTTGCTGCCTGAATCTGTCAAAGTCACCTGAAGTGTGATGTTAACAATTATGTTAAACGCATAAACAACAAATCGCTCACCTTGAACTGCTTGATGTGATCGTGCGTCGTGTGAAAGATGTGCTGTATTGCTTTGGGCTTCTGCTGGCCGAAGATGATCAAGCCGACGCTAACCGCCACTAAACTCAGCAAGCCAATGATGAAATTCTTCGTTCTCATTTGGATGCGTGCACTCGTCGAAGGTGGTGGTCGTGAAGCACATTGGAGGTTAGCTGCTCTTGTTTTGTCGATACGCGAATTCTATTTACGCATTACGCACGCGAGTAGAAGTAGAAGTGCATTGGCTAGGTGACGAATGCCATGTTTACATCGCGCTGCTGGTGTGCGGAGGCGCAGCGCTGTTCACGCGGCTGCTGCAGATCGGAGCGCGCTGCGTGATTGTGGTTCGGTGCGTAATCGCGGCGATGGCGCACACATTTTCATGGCCACTGGCGTGCTACCTACGTGGGTGGATAAGGCCTTGTCCCTGTTAAGTGTCTAACGTACACTAGAGGCATGAAGAACGTATGAAGAAGATGGAATGATTTAAGAGAAGTTAACAAAAAAAAAAAACAACTAACCGATAATTTTGTTTGAAACTTTGAGAATATGTTCGCAGATAGGTAACACACAACTTTTAAAAATTTGAGATTATAGTAAGAAATAGTTTCCGAGAAATTTACACTCAAAGATGACTTACATGTTGGGTTAGATAAGGTTAGAACAACAACGTGGCAGCACAAAATTCTACTGATAATTTTTTTTTAATCTTTCTCAATCAGAAAGTGATTACCAAATAATTTTAATATTAATAGTTTAGCCAAAAATCGCAATTTTTTAAGTCGTGTTTTTGACAAATTATTAATTTTGGGAAACTTTGAATGACTCTAGCGCGCAAACCATGAGACTTGGAAAACTGTGTTAAATGTCAGCAGACGCGACGTGTCTTTCTTAATCACATAGTAAATACCAAATATTGTAATATTAATAGTTTAGCCAAAAATCGCAATTTGCCAAGTCGTGTTTTGGATCAATTTTTAACTTTGAGCAACTTTGGATGACTAGCGGGCAAAATAAAACACTTGGAAATTTCTGATTGAAAACGTCGCATCTTCTTAATCAAAAACAGTTAAACTGAAAAATGGCAATTTTTTATGATTTGGTTTTACTTCTTTTTTGAAACTAATTACAAAAATTAATGTTGATATTAATTCTAAAATGCAACTATATTTGAAAATATGACACTCAGAGACATCTTATGGTTAGTATTTGAAATACAATTGTGTCTTAGTTAAGGTACTGAAAAAGAGACTACCCTAGGTGTAATATTTGTTACTAAATAATTAGGTTTTTTTGATTCTAATAATCAACGCAGTGGCTCTGTCGGAAAAGCGTCTGTTTTTTGTGGGTAAAATTTTCAATTGTTTATATTTCAAAAACTAATAAAAACTTTCGAAATCTGATTTGATTCTGCAATAAAGGAAATTGTCTATTTATGGAGAAACATAATGTCTTCCCAGTAATCTTAACAGTTTTCAAGATAAAAATTAAGTGTTGTCCAATCGAAACAAAAAAAGTCGCAAATGAAAGAGAACGCTCTCCTGATTAATATAAACTAAAAATCTTGAACATCATGAGCAGTATTATCATTTTTGTTGTTGTTTGAAGTATTAAGTTTAGATGTATGATTTTTGGTGTGTTGGAATGTTCCTTGAAAGCTCTTTCGAATGAATCGACTCCCATGGCAATTAAAAAACTTTCAATTTTTGTTAAAAATTGTATATAAGTTTTGTTTTGAAGTAAAAAAATTAAAATTGCTTCGATTGCAGCGAGACACAGTTCATTCGAAAGCGCTCTAAAAGGGCTACCTAATCCCCAAGAATCCATTTTCTAGACCTAATACTTTGATAATTCTATCTTAAAAACGGACAAACATGCTCATAACTCAAAAACAGTTAAACATTTCCAAAATTTTTCTTATTTTATATTAATTAGAAGAACGTTCTTCTTCGTTTATACCCACTCTCATTGAAATCGGATAACATTTAATTTGTTGGCTTGGTAAGTGTCATTGTCAAGGTCAAGCCAAACTTGTGCACCTCGGTATTGTCTTCCACGCCCTACTTAATCTTTGCAGGCACATACGTCCTAAGACAGAATTTTAAAAAAGTTATCGGTTGGTTTCCAAGATATCTTCAAAAATTGAAATTCACACAGACGATTGAGGTTTGCACGTGTGAGTAAATAATCAATTAAAATTTTACTCACACATATAAATGTATTTTCACAAAATACGATAAATTGGATTTATACATAAAGAAATCCAGAAATTGTTAAAGTTGTAACAGAAGAACAGAAATGCAACATTGTAATTCTCATATTTACAATATACCAATTTTACACGTTGAAATTCAAAAATGTGTCGCGTTGTATTAGGAGAACAGAAATGCAACATAGCATATTCCATGAAAACAAAATCTTAGCTTAAAGCTTATCAATGTGAAGAAGCAATGTTCCAACATTAGTAGACAATCTCCTGTATTGCACATTCAAGTCACATTTCAAATATCTTATTTAGTTCCTAAATCATAATCCTAAATCATGAAATACCAAAGTATTTCATGATAAGAAAAAATTACTGCTGCATTATAATTGTTTGAATGAAAAAGATGCATATGAAATTATTCAATACGCCGTCATTATTTTTTTTCGCTTCCTAATTAAGAAGATCTAATGATATCAATCAGAATTTTCTATGTGTTGTATTTTGCCCGCTAGACATCTATAAAGTTGATCAAAATTAAAAATTTGTCAAAAACGCGAATTAGAAAATTGCGATTTTCGGATAACTATTAACGCTACAATTATTTGGTATTCAGTTTCTGATTAAAAAAGAGACGACGCGTCCGCTGACCTCTAACACAGTTTTCCAAGTTTCATAATTTGCCTGCTGGAATCATCCAAAATTGATTAAAATAGAAAATTTGCCAAAAACACAACTTGCAAAAAATGCGATTTTCGGCAAAAGTGTTAACATTAAAATTAGTTGGTATTCACTTTCTGATAAAGAAAAAAGCCGCGTCCTTTGACATCAAACACAGTTTTCCAAGTCTCTTAGTTTGCTCGCTGTAGTCATCCAAAGTTTTTTTAAACTGAAAATTTGTTAAAAACACAACTTGAAAATTGGAATTTTTGGCAAAACTTTTAACATTATATTTATCAGGTAATTACTTTCTGACTAAAAAAGAGACGCCGCGGTCACTGACATCTAACATCTAAATGTTGAAAAAATATATTTTAATTTTAGGAAAACTGTAAGTCACTGTGTTCCCGTAGTACAATTACTTGTTACAACATGGCATACTATTTTAGAAAATTATTTCAATAATCAGGTTTTAGTTGTTGAACTTTGTTTAAATACCTTTTAAAATATTACGATTAGAGGTGCCACTCTCTAAGTATGCAAGTAGTTTTATTAAACCCGTTTCGAATTAACTCGGTCTTATTTTTATTAAACTGTAGCATTTAATTCTTTTAGTTGAAAAAACATCTGGAAAAATCCAATATCCCGACTAAATAATGAAATCGTAACTAATTTAAAAATTTAATCTGGAAATGCTAAAAATAGAAAACTTCAATTTTTCGCTAAATTAAAGACAATAAATGTATCCTCCATTATTCTGAATACAACATTCTTTAATGTATATGGAGACAAATACATTATGGCTACAGATATAACAAAAATTGTATGGTATAAAATGTTGATGTAATATTATGAAAACATAGCAAAATAAAATTACTATATCGTATATTTTTATAGTACATAAACCTTTATAAGGATAAACCAATAAAATTAATCTATGATATACAAAATATAGTTATCGTGATTACAATGTTCTCATTTATTTTATGGTAATTTCCTCCTGGCCAATTCATAAATCTCAATTAAACTTACGCAAATTTCAAATGTAACAAAATTCATGATGACGAGCAATTCCAAATGTAAACCTTTCATTTCTCCACGACGAAAACAGCGCGAAGCAGATCAAGCGACAAACGAAACTGTTTCGAAAATTGCGCAAAAGTGTACTAAGTTAATACTAATTTCACTCCTATTTTCATGAATAATTCCATTGCCTAAAAACCGAATGCACCTGCATCATGAATTTCAAATCATAAACGATGCGCTTAATAGTTAGATATATGCACTAAAAATAATATCTGTTAATTTAAGAAATTCCGAATTAGATACTCGAAGAAGTCGTACAGTCCAATGATGAATTCAATATTGTTGTTTTGAAGTCACACTAGTCTCGCATTACCGAATTAGCATTTATGGTATGTATGTCTCATATTCGTGTTTACTTCATCTGTGATTTCATATATTATATTTACTTATGTTTACTTTTTTTCGTATCGTTTGCATCTCTCATACGTCCGGTACAAATTATTGTTGCGGCATTTGTAAAATTACTAACGACGTTTCTGCTAGCTTAAAATATTCCGAATTTCTTTGTGCATGTGGCACAAGAAGTCGACGTAGCTGGGTGATCCATCCATGCCGCGGTCCTCAATCAGGAAATGCTTGAAAACGCTCTCCATCTTCTCCTTTTGCCTGACCAAAGTTAACTGAAAACCAACACATGTTACATTCACAAATAAATCACATCAGCTTAGAACATACTCTCATGTATCTGTGGCGTTGTGACCTAATTTGTTCAATAACCGTCCTAACGGCTTCCGACAGCGGGTTGTTCAACACAGGCAGACTCATTTGCTCGATGTTGATGTGAACTGCAGATGGGACGCCGAACACTTGCTGCACGAATTCTTGATTCGCTCCCAATCCAATCCATAAGAACATGTAAATGCCGTTTTCTGTAATTGCAATAAAGACATAAGTAATTGATTATAATTGATGTAAATTAAAGATAATTACCTAAAATATAAACTCCTTGGTCGGTCATCTTCTCCACAGTGCAGCGAATTTGCATCGGCACCTGTACAGCTTCATCATCATTAACAACAATTTCATGTAGTGGAATCAAACGCGGGTAGAAATAGCTAATTGAATTGTGAATATCCATTGTCATAACTGCCATCATGCTGAATGAACGATCATCAACAGTCATATCAGATCCTAAAGAAAGCGCATACTATTAAATCTTATCGCATACTTATAAAACTTTCATCGCAATTACCTCCTGATAATGCATCACTCTTGATCAAACAATTAACATACAGGGGAAGCAACTTCATACATTCAGGGAGAATAAGTTGACCGGCACTGCTCGGACTCGCACAATTTTTGCGATAGTTCGCCAACATTTGCGCAGAGCGTTGAACAAACGCATCTTTCACCGCCTTGGGATTGTTGTCGAGAATCTTGAACACGGACTGCTTGCTGAAAAAGTTGATGATCGTCTCCAGATCGCAGCTGCGATACAAATCGGCCATTTGTGAGCATGTCTTGAGAACTTGATTAATGATGCGCAGTCGCCGCTGACCAGAGACGGATGTGTACAATAGAGCCACTTGAATGTAAATTCCCTCCTCTTCCTGGAGCTTATCGTCGTGTTTCACTTCCACGGCAAGTGCTTTATCACAATCTAGTTTCACAAGGAATAGTTAATTTACATGCAACTTGTTATCGTTCACAATAATTTACCTATCGCTGCTAATTCCATATCTGTAGTGTTTGACATAAAGCAATGTCCGTAGAAATCTGTAGGACGCACACCCGTAGACGTCCTAACACGCATAATTGAGTCGAAAGCAATTGGACGATTTATATTTGTCACGATATCATTGATCAGACGCTCACCATCCACATCAGCCTAGAATATTCGCGTATTGTTACCGGACTCGTTTTCATAAAGAGCAATTGATAAGTAACTTACCTGGAAGTAGGTGTACTTGTAAACTTCGCCACCAGTTAAACGAGCAACTTGACCAATCGTAGCAATATCAATGTACGCGTTATTGAACAAGAATAAATCAACAGAACAACCGACACCAACACAATCTTGTCCCAGCTGATTGTATGTCTGATTTTGCGGCGTTAAAATGGTGCGTTCCTTATCAGTACCAAGCAATTTCCTCTCGTCGCGCGCTTTCAACTTGCCTGGAGCTTCGGCAATCGGTAGACTTGAATGGAAAACCAGCAATTTTCCAGTGCAATCAGATGCTTTCAGCGCCTCCATACCGGCGACGATCGCCGGCAAAAGAATAGTCTCACATTCTCGCGTATCGGCAAACATTTGCGGAATTTGTTCCATGAGAGCATCAATAACCGCCTCTGATTCCTCAGGAGTGCATAGGAATCCATCAAGCAGTGGCATGAACATTTCCTGAACATCTCCCACAACTAACATTTGAGGAGCTGCCAAGTTACCCTATGAAAACAATCATGTCACTCAAAAGAATGCAAATTATTTAACAATTATTACCTTAACGTTATAAAAATGTACGCAGCTATTATATGTGATGAAACCAACTCTCATATTGCTCTTAGTTTGTCCCTCATCAATGGGCAGATTTTTGATGATGTCCTTCATCTGTGAGCAAATCAATGAGACCAAACCAGATTTGATATTGTTGTAGGAAACATCAATAACAAAGATGAACGCTGGCGGTTTGGGAACTGTGTTGTTTCTGCAGTAGTCTTTCGTGGCAGTGAATTCGTAGGTGCCAAGTACTAATTCAGGACGTTCGTAGCGATCCATGCGCTGGCCGGTATGGTCCAAGTGCTGAAAGTACTCTGCGGGCACATCAGTGGATGCTCGGCAGAAGGGACACTGGAATCTTCTGCCCGCATCAATGAATTGCATGTAGGGACACATGTACGCTTTGCAGCGGATGCATCTGACCGGACCAAGCTCTCCGAAGTTAACCACCGGTGGTGCGTACTCTCCTTCAACGGTGCGCGCCATTGGACTGATGACCAGACCAAAGGGTACGGCAGTTTGCTTCATCAAATCGTTGGTGATTGGCACATTGTACATGGTGGAACGCATATAGCGCGGACTGGCATAGCCCTGATCTTGGACGACAAATTTGGTGGAGACTAATGGAGGAACAAGGCCTTTTTGGTTCGAATAGAATATGCCCGAACGAGATGTTTGATCATCTTGAATAACTTGAATCTGTAAAAATAGTATATCATTATTTAACTTATTGAACAGAAATACGATTGAGTTCAATACAAGCAGAAGTCATAAAATTATACTGAATAAACAAAACTAACTCATTCTTAAAATTAGAACACAATTTCACATGTTTCTGTACCATGCTCCATTAAGTATAAACAAAACTTACAGGACTTGGCATTTGATCTGGATTCAAACGTTTCTGTTGTTGCTGCTGCTGTTGAGCAAATGCATTTTGATTATATTGATTTGGCATGCCTTGATTGGGCATTGGTGGATATCCAGGCCGACTTTGCTGTTGCTGCCCATTAATGAATCCTTGTTGCTGATTTAATGGAGGTGGCATATGTGGTCCATTATCACCATTCATTGACTTCTGTCCATATGGTCCACTGATGTTCATATTCTGCATTTGGTTGTTCATTTGATTGAACTGCCCAGGTTGTCCTGGCATTGGGGGTTGGTTGAAATTATTATAACCTGGTGCAGGTGGCATCTGACCTGGCATTGGCGGACGTTTCTGCATCATTGGATTCTGCCCTTGCATACCACCCATGGGTGGTGGCATATTCTGGCCCATTTGTGGTGGTCCTGTGGGTGGCATACCCTGGCCAGGAAGTGGTGGCATATTCGGATTGGGTGGCGGTGGCATTTGTTGTCCAGGTAGTGGTGGCATTGGTTGACCTGGTAATGGAGGCATATTTTGTCCATGCATGGGTGGTGCCATATTCTGGCCAGGATGTGGCGGCATGTTTTGACCTGGTAGTGGTGGCATATTTTGACCTGGTTGTGGTGGCATCATGTTTGTCTGTGACATTGGTGGACCACCAAGCTTAGCACCTTGCGGTGGCATGCCCTGGCCAGGTAGAGGAGGCATACCTCCCATGGGTGGCATACCAGGTGCATTAGACATTGGTGGCATACCAGGCTGGCTCATTGGAGGCATGTTCTGTCCAGTTGGTGGTGGCATATTCTGATTCTGCATCATAGGCATGCCTTGTGCTGGGGGAAATTGACTTGGTGGTGCACCAGGTGGTCCAGACATAGGTGGCATATTCCCAGCAGGCCTGGGTAGATTGTGTCCAGACATTGATGTTGGAGGCATCTGATTGGATGTAGACATTGGTGGCTTGTTACCCATTGCATGTACTTTTTGCCCAGTTGGTGGGGGCATATTTGCATTCTGCTGGCTTGGTGTTGCCTGAGGTGGCATCATACCGGAACTGGTTGAGTTTAAATTGGGTGGTGGATTGTTATTAACACCACCTGCATTAGTATTCATCATTGGAGGCATCCCAACATCCTGTGTAGCATTTGTATCCAAGCCAGCATCATTTCTTGGTGGTGGCATGCCCTGCATTGGTGGCATATTCTTGGGTGACCCATGCCTAGCATCAACACCATTCTGAATGCCATTCTGTGCACTTGGAGGCAGTTGAGTTGGTGGCAACTGACTGGGTGGCAATTGATTCAGTGGCGGGCGCATATTGCCAGCGCCAGGCGGAAACTGGCTGGGCGGGCCGCCAGGTGCACCAGGCCTCAATGGTATGTTTTGAAATGCACCAGGCTGTGGTGGTGGGCCACCAGGCAGTTGCTGGCTGGGCGCAACAGGCCGATTCGGTGGGAAACCCTGCTGAGGTCCAGCAAAGGACATGTACTGCGGATTCATCGTGTGCTGTAAGCAATTCGCACTGCGTAAACAAATTGCAAACAAATAACAACCAAGCGATCGCAACAACACACAGTAACTGACCCCAATTATCGCAGGTTTCGAAGACCTTTGAAACTTGGCGACGATTAGAAATCGCAAATGCGCTGGGTACTTACGTGTCGTCACTTATAATCCAATTCACATAAAATAATTAATTAAAAAACAGGGAAAATAAAGCCCAACTAATCATCACCGACCCTCTTGACACAGGGCTATGCCACGTAAGGTTACAATGCGCATGAATTTGTAACCTCCACGTCAATCTCGAAAACACTTTCGAACATCTGGATTGTCATCGAAGCTTTTACTATTTACCGATAGACTTACACAGAATAATCCATACTAAACCAACTTAAAACTCACATAAACAACACAAATCTACAGTAACTAAGTATTAAATTAATATCAATAGTTATTAATTACAAAATTAATTAATTAATCTTAAAATACAGTTGTAACAAGATTTAAAAATCAAATATTTCATAATTTGACCGCTAGATGTCGCTGAGATGTCTAATTTGATTCAAATAATACTCAACTTGTTTACGCAATGCGTTGCTGTTCAATAAAGCAAATTGTTCATAGTCTACTGTCTATACTTTCTATAATATTTTGTTATCTACTATTTCATCCAGACCGACATGCGAAAGTTTACACATACATACCAAACGATAACATTCTACACGAAATTCTTACGAATTATCCACAAACATCGACAGGTAACCTAAAAGCCTGCGAATATAATACTCGTTTGGAAAATGCATTTGAAATCTATGATATCAATGATTTTCTCAAAGATAATTACAAATATATACAGCCAGGTATAGTGACTATTAAAATATCTTATAAAAATCAAAAATTATTATTGGTGTATTTCAGGAGGTGAATTTTTACCAACACACTGCATACCAAAGTTTTCAACTGCTGTGATAGTATGTTATCGAAATCGGACAAAACAGCTTAATACATTTACCAAATATATGCATTCTTATCTCTCTGAACAAAATATACACTACCGAATATTTATTGCTGAACAGAACAACACTGAAGCTTTTAATAGAGCCTTAATGTTGAATTATGGCTCTTTGGTTGCCATGAAGTACAATTTTTCCTGCTTGATTTTGCATGATGTTGACTTATTGCCTATAAATAGTGCTAATATTTATGCTTGCACTGATATGCCAAGACATATGTCTTGCAGTATTGATGTTATGAGGTATTATGCTTTGTTTAGTGTAATTTTTAATTGGTCTAATAAATATAATTGTTTTAGATTTAATTTGCCTTATCATCAAATAGTTGGTGGTGTACTCGCAATAAGATCAGAACATTTTAAGTTAATTAATGGCATGTCTAATAAATATTTTGGATGGGGTGGTGAAGATGATGATCTCTATAGGTAATATTTTTTAAAACTATAAATGTTTTAAAAGTAATATTTCTATTTTTAAGACGAATGCAAGCTAAGAAAATCAGCCCTGTGAGATTTTCTCCATGGATTAGTAGATATACAATGCTTTTCCACAAGCATGAAATCCCAAGGTAATGATAAAAGAAATACTTTTTATGAATTAATATTTAATTTAATATGAATTATTTAGTCCTATCAGGTATGAAGTTCTTGCTGGATCCCTTGAAAGACAAGACACAGATGGTCTCAATTCTTTAGATAGACACTATGAAGTTAAGTTAACTCCTTTATATACTCATGTAATTGTGAATTAATATATTGTATTTTTTTGTGAGATTTTCTTGTGTGTTTTCTAAAATCAACGAAAAATGAAGCAAACATGAACTGTTGTGAAATCAATTTATCCACTGACAACACGTTATCATTAACCACTTCCTTCAGCTTTATAATCTCTTTAATCAATCTATTCACAACTACAATAAGGATAGCAAGTTAAGGCATTTCGAAATATTCGTGACTATCATGTGCGGGAATACGAGCAGTACTCACTCGCACCTTTCCCCGTTCGATAACAAAAGCACGCAGGCAAGATCCCACGTAAATGCGGAATGGGTCACTGATAGGAACTAACAAGATAACATTAACATGACGGCGCGGCGTCCAAACGTATCCGGCGATTTATTCACGAAACTACGCAAAAAGTCAATGTTTGCTGAGTGAAAAATGTTCCGGACAGCAGTTGTGTAATCACAAGTGGTCGTATTCGTGCTTACGATACGATTTGCGAATCACCTACCTAAATAAATTTCATCAAAAAGTTTTCATTTTAAGTAAATATTTATATTTGACACTATTTGAACCATGAGGCTATTTTACGAAGTAATAAAAATGGTAATTTTGTTAAAAGATTGCATTTAATGTAATAAAACTTATATTTTTCGTTATAGATATTCGTATATTCGTATAAACCAGCTCAGTGATAGTCCACGATAAATAGATATGCTGCATGTACGTATTAAGTTTTATTTGAGCAGTAATCCGGTAATAAAATAAATAGACTTCAATATACTATTATCTTCTTCGATCGACTACGTGCTTTCGTTGCTATACTTGCTATGTACGTACGTAGCGAACGGTAAGCCGGACTTTGGCAAGAGAATATTTAAGAAATGGCCGGCTTTGAGAATCACAGTACAATCCCTATTATAATTTTATAGGATAGGCTATCTAGAAATGAATTTAAGAAAAGGAAATATTAATCAAGTGACTGGATCTCTTTAAATAAAATTATTCTAATACTAATCCGATTTTTATTGAGAACCTTTATCTTTCAAAAAATTTATATTTTAACTTTTAGATAATTATCAAATGCTATATGTCTTTTCCCTAGCCACAAGCAAAAGTAGTCATGACGTGCAACTTTAAATGCACAGAAAACTGACAATATTGTTTAACAGTTACAATATGAATTTATATCAACACTCGTTATGATATGAATATTAATTGCATTCTCTGTGAAAGGCGTGCTACGCGTGCTATACAAAAAGCATTTTATATTCTCTTTTTAGTAGCAACAAAGCATAATCTTGGAAATATTTATAGTAGACTACTAAGAATTTTCATAAAAAATGCATAAAAGTACTGGTAAATACTATTTAAAAATAAACAAATATGATTGTTACTATTTTTCAGAATGTAAATATTTATTTACTGTTTTCATTACAATTCAATTTATTCAACAAAAACACATTTTTCTTGTATACCAAATAAAATCTACATGGTTGTGTATTTATTGTTATGTAAAATAATATAGGTCGTTTCAAATTATTACATGTTCAATACAAAAAATACAAGTTTTTCTTAAAATAATTGAAAAACATACTTAAATGAGAATAATCTAATTGTAAGCTAAATTTAATATAACCTAAATAAAGCACATTCATAAAGACGAATTATAGTTGTAGATTTCATTCTACACTTATAATTCGAAATACAATAATCGGACTTACGACGTAGATTTATCACATGAAACCATAAATTGACATAAACATTCATCGTAATAATGTTTAAATTACTTCCAGTTCTCATTTCCAGTTGAGTCCTGCGAATATGTGCAGCTGTAAAATGTGGTTTAATGATATTAGATAAAACTGCCGCATTGCTGTAAATACAGACGTAACTTATTCGTTCCCTCATGTGATCATTATATAATTTATACTGGAAGTTATAAAATTTTACCAAATAAATGCCAAAATGTGAATAAGTATATACAACATTTATACTATGTAATAAGTGTGTCACTGTTTACATCAATGTGTTTTCAAATTATTATTTGTACTTAACCTTTCTGTGTTATCTTTTATCTCTGTGGGTGTTTCCAACTATTGAAAATTTTGAGCGTTAGAGTGCAAAAGGGAACCCTTTAGTTTTGGAATCGTTTATTTTGCGCCAACGCAAAATTAACAGTAAAAGGAATACGATGTTACCACGTTACTAGTGGTTTTAGAAGTTTGGTACTGGAACGGGAAAGGGTAGGTATGTGTCGGATTGGGGCCATTTGTGTGAAATCATGGCAAACCCCAACATTAATCGGGAATTTGCACAAATTTGGATTTTAATAAATTTGGGGACGCTATTTCTGTTATCAGAATATGATATTTTAAATGTAATTTTTAAGTTTTATTAAATACATATAGCTAGTATGCGTTTTAGCGTCTTGCCACCTTTTATGAGGTTTACAAATTCTATTTTAGGTGAATTAGTTTAACTTCCTGTTTAACTCGTTTTGCATATTTTTTTATTCACTACTATATCTTTCCCTTTTACTTCTTTAATTGTTAAATCTTGTTTTACTTGATCCATTCACGTTCTTCTTGGTTTTCTAATTTTTCTATTTCTTCTTGATTCCCATCTATTTATGTTCTTTGCAATTTCATTTCTCTTCTTTCTCCATATGTGTTCTAGCCAGTTCATTCTTTGCTTTTCTTAGACCATTTTCTCTTCTATTTCTTTACTCGTCTTTGGCAACAATATGTATAAAACATTTAATAAACGTGTAAAACATTAAAATACAAACCGCAACATTTTGTTTAAATAATAAAACTCTAAGGATATTTTAACTTGTACAACGGAAACACGTTTGAGCTAATATTAATTTTAGCAAATGAAACAAATCGAAAGTATGCGAACAGTACGGTAGGTACATTCTACCGAAACTAAACATTTTCTTATTTCGCAGAGTAAATATCGCTATCTGGGTTATTATTGCAGCAAGGGTTTGCAAACACAAAGCCGCAAAGTTGGAATACGGAGTACTTTGGAAAAGAAAACGCCGTTGCTTGCTCTCATTTTGGCACTGCGCAATTTTGTGCTCTCGCTGCCAGCGTTGACAAAACGATGACTGAAATACATAATCAGCCACCGGTGGTGGTTTTTGACCGGGTTGCAATCAAAGGGGTACGAAAATATCGCAATAGCAACAAGCGGTTTAGTGGGCATTAGGTTGGCGCACAAAGCGGAAGCGGAAGTTCGCAAAGGAAAAATGAAACGTGCCGACCGATAGATTCGGCGGCATACAAATGCAAGCTCAAACCGGAGCTTTACATATTATGTAAAGCCGCGGAGATTTTGCGTTTGTGAAGACGGTCGACGGGGAAAAACGACTAAGAATATGGAAGGAACCAAAACAACCGCACCGCGCGCAAATCGGCTCTATTTAAATATTTGAAGTTAATCGTCTTTGTCGACCAAGGCGGATGCTTTTGGAAAACATTGTTTTAATCTCATATCAAACATAGGAAAACATGAATTATAACTACGGGTTGATTTATTTTATATAACAACCAAATTGGAGTTATAAATGTATTTATACTTATTTATACTTATTCAGTATACACTAACTTGACTTCCTCTAAACTACTTTTTAATTGACAAATTTACAATAAAATTGTCATAAATCCTGGTAGATATATTTTCTGATGGTTCAATTCAAGCTCAATTAAATTGTCTTTATTCCCCATCTCTTCCAAAGAAATGCATCTTCTCTTCCAGAGTGTCCCCATAGACTTCAGGATGAAATATGAAAATGCGCAGCTTAAAACTTCTCGCGAGACATAAAAAGCGGCGCACATTTATCACTATTATAGCCCTAATAGCCATCAATATCGCAATATCACATTCGTACTATTATTATTACGTTATGCAAAAACCATTAATCATCATTTCCGCGCGGCTCTGTGCGCGCTGAAATTATTTATCGACGTTTTTGTGTCTTATAAGTCTGGTGCGTTCGCAGAGCTTCTTAAGCTCCCCCGCATCTCCTGGTGCTACGGGACACAAGAAGCCCGGTCTCATGTGTTAATGGGTTTGTTCGTCGTATTTACTGTTCTTGCCGGCATCGGGCCGGAAATTGTTGCGATTGGTATTCGCCTTGCGGTTTCGATACGTTTCGACAATTCGGCTCTTCGTCATTCGCCACATTCAAGCGAATATTCGCCAAACAAGATGGAAATCAATAATATAAAGAGTATA